>JAODJU010000111.1:154197-179921 GCA_026776725.1 Gnathonemus echidnorhynchus
GAAAATCGATTAAAATCGAAAATCGGATTTATTGTGAAAAAATCTGAGATTTTATTTTTAGGCCATATCGCCCAGCTCTACTTTCACTACTTGTGTATACTCTCTTGGAAGATATTCAGATTGAACTGCAAATGCCTCAAAAACAAAAAAAATGAATAATATATAAAGTGTATGTATCAGAATCGGATTAGAACTGAGAAAATGTCGATCGACCCATCCCTACTTTGGTTTTTAGCCTTCCATATTCCAACAAGTGGACATTTGTACATTCTTCTTCAAAGATGTATTTAATTCTAACTTTTTTGCCATAAAAACCACTAATTTGTAACTTGTAAATGTATGCATTGGTTGGGAAATGAATTATTTATTGTTGCCGATGTTTGTGTTTGTTGCTGCCACAACAACAACAAAACAAGAACAACAATAATAAATAACAATAATCCATCCATCCATCCATCCATCCATTTTCCAAGCCGCTTATCCTACTGGGTCGCGGGGGGTCCGGAGCCGATCCCGGAAGCAACGGGCATGAGGCAGGGAACAACCCTGGACAGGGGGCCAGCCCATCGCAGAATAACAATAAGAATATTAATTAATAATAATAAGAATATTAATTAATAATAATTAGTAATGGTTATTTGTGAAACTGCTGAGATTTAAGGCTGCGTGCCCCCCTGCCCCCCCCCCCACAGCTGAGTCACTACCTGGATGTGGTGGAGGTCAGCATTGCCCACCAGATCTCCCTGCGCTCCGAGGCTTTCTTCCATGCCATGTCCTCGCAGCACGAGCTGCAGGACCGACTGCGTGAGACTGCGCGGGCGGTGGCGGTGCTGCGGGAGCGCACGGCCGCCATGGAGCGCGTCATGTGCGAGGGCCCCCTGCAGGCGCTGCGCCTGGGCCTGGCGCGCAACAACTGCGCCAAGCTGCACGGCAAGCTGAAGCTGATGGCAGCCGTGCACCAGACGCAGCCCACCGTGCAGCTGCTGCTGTCCACCTCAGAGTTCGTGGGAGCCCTGGAGCTCATCACCACGACGCAGGAGGTGCTGCAGCAGGAGCTGCAAGGCGTACACAGCTTCAGGTCAGCGGGGGCCTCCGTCTAAGTGCTCTCATTAAAGTGTCTTTTTTTTTTTTAGTTTTTATTTTTATATTGTCAATTTTTCTTTGAAATCCAGTTTTCAATACTATTTGTATTTTAAAGACGCATTTCTATTTAATTTTTATTCATTTTAGTTTGTCTTAATTTTATGTCTAGGAATAGTCCGCTACGTTATGTCTGATCTTTAACAAATCTTGCATGAATACACAGTGCTCCAGGTATTATTGATAGTAAAGATAAGCAAATTAATGATTAAAGAAACAAATCGTTACTTTAGCTAACTAGTATTAAAAAATGGAAACAAAGTATATGATTTAATTTTATTTTATTTTCATATCTTGCATCTTTTCGATTAAATACCCATTAATGATGGTAACCTTGGTGCTCACACACAAACACTGTATGGGTTTTACACCCTTATTGACTTCATCAAAGTGGTCATTGAGTCTCACCACTAGCAGAACTTAAATTTGAAACTTTCCACCTGATTCTGATTTATTTTTAAAACCAGCAGTTGAGTAGTTAAAGGTTTTTCCTTTATCATTTCAATCATTTTAAGTGGCTGTGCTAGTGGTCAGTCAGGATTGACCTCAGGGTCTAGCAGATGATTTTTTTTTTCTCACAGTGAAATGCATCACTGCATAAATGCATAAATTTTCTTTAACTTTACTTTAAAGTCTTGAATGTGACACCCCCGCGGCCGCATACTCCACACACAGGTGTCTCGCCATGTGCAGCACCCCTCCGCCACTGTCCTCAACCCCCACTGCCATGCTCCCCCCGCCCGCAGGCACCTGGGTTCCCAGCTTTGTGAGATGGAGAAGCTCATCGACAAGATGATGATCGCCGACTTCACCACCTACGCCCGCAGTGACCTCGGTCGGCCCTTGGAGGAGGACATCCAGGTCCTAGAGAGGGTGCGTGTTTCTCATCTTCACTCATTAGTCTTTGGTAGGGTTACGGGTTTTGCTTCTGGAGAGACAGAACCCAACACATTTTGCAGATTTCCCAGCTCAAATGTATCTTTAACAGCTAATTACCTAAGTGGGTGCACTGCCAGAAAAAGAGTACCAATTTGTACCTTTGCTTGTCGCTAGGGCTGTACCCTCGAGGGTCTGCCAATTGTACCCTATGCTGTAGGTAATTGAAGGTACAGAAATGGGCTCTCCAGGACTAGAATTGGGGAGCCCTGCTTTAAGGGTACAAGTCAGACCAGTTTTAGTGGTGTAGTAGTAGTTTTTTCAGCTCTGGTCTGGCTGAGGCTGTGATGCTTTGGGTTTGCTGTGTAATGGAGGAACGAATGCAGTGTGATTCACTCAATTTATCACCAGACTGCCAGAATCATTACTCTATCTAACACTATCCCTTCTCTCCTGTAAATGCTGGAGATTCATCAATACACATTACAGGGTGCTGACACATTGCAAGCTCTGCCTCCACTGGTATAGATTGGTATGGTGAAGAGGCTCTTCAGCTTCATTCTTCATCCGGAAAACAGAATGAAAAAAACAATAAGGGAAAAAAATGTCTTGAAAGATAAAACTGCTGCCAGAAGAATGAGTACCAGTACCCATAAGATAACAGGCAGCTGTGTAGACACCTTGGGGTCCTGCCTTGCTGACTATATCAGAAATATAGATATTGATGAGGAGCATTTTGACACTGTGGTAATGAGCCTGACCATCCTGTGCCTGAAACAGGACAGGCTGCAGTCCCTGGTGTTTGGCCTGCTGCGGCAGAGGAAGCTGGATTTCCTAGACATCTACGATGACGAGATGATTCAGGCAGCCAAGGGCATCGTGAAGCAGGTGGGGCTGGTCTAGGAGGGACTGGTCCAGGTGGGGTGGGATTGGAGGGGTTGGGGTGCCTGATTTATAATGCTCTGCCTACATATACAGTGGTACCTGTAGTTCTGATCAAATTTTCCCCATAAGAAATAATGGAAAACCAATTAATTGGTTCCCGGCCCCAAAAAATTACACCTAAATGTTTTTTTAGCATTTAAACATGAACAAAATGAACAGGATAAAACAAGAAGAGCATATACTATACTAAAGACATCTAAGCATATTTATCAAAACAGTAATTTGTAAAGTAAGAAAATAAATGTATCCAAACAATGTGTAAAGTAAAAAAAAAAACAATGTGTCCTGCCCCGATCGTCCGCTCCTTCCGTGAGCCATGCCCCCTTGTTAACCCCGTGTGAAATCCCCGTGTGATCAGCTGTTTCTGGTTGTTGTCATTAGTCCTCTGTATTTTGTCCTCATTTCAGTTTGTTTCCCCAGTCTGGTCATTGTATTGTCCGTCTGCGTTTTGCCTGCCTTACCTGTAATTAAACCCCGTATTCCCCGATACCCTGACATCTGCGCCTTTGTCTCCGTTCCGTCCCCGCTCGGCACGACAATATTATTATAATTAAATGTATTATTTGGTTTATTATTAATAATATTAAAATAATTAATAAGAAATCTTTATTTTATAATGTATTTTATTATACAATTACGGTTACTGTCTCATTGTCTAAATGTATTTTTACTGTCTAAATATATGTATTCAGCTAGTGTAAACATGCATGATGCTATCACAGACTGAAGCGTTACCCTTTGTTTCCGCTGAGAGACGTGCTGCGTGACTCATTTCCCCTCACGTACAAGTTATCTTAGGTCGGCGTTCATGGTTCAACTTCTAAGATTCAGATCAAGTTCTAGGTCTTTTTTTCGAACTGGCTGGTTCAACTTTTAAGAAATTTGAGTTCTAATGAGTTCGAGAACTAAGGTACCACTGTATTTCTTAGTTTATTTTGTGTGCTTTAAGTTTCTGGTGTCATAGTTTACATGCATATTATACTAGTGTTTCGTAGAACAGATTCAACAAATCGCACTCTCAGCAGTGTAGTGTTTCTGAAGGATTTTGAAAGCTAAATGATCACGTTTGTGTTCCTGTACTCCACAGTGTGTCGTCAACATGGTGTCGCACATCGAAGAAATCGACACAGAGGTTGTCGTGAAGTAAGTGCCGGTTTGTGTTCTGTGGGAATCTTCCAGGCGTACCTTGGCATGTCTGATCTCAGCGTGCTGTGACCTGGAGCAGCGAAGTGGAGTGATGCTGAGACCCTTTCTCACCCTGCGATCAGAGGCTCCCATAAACTTGTTTTTATGAGGTCTCCTGAACTAGTGAATCAGTACACAGACTATTTACAGTGTAGGGGGGTTGCTTGTAGCTTTAGCTTCTCTCACATTTTAAATCGTTACTAGGTTGGTGATGAGTGTTTATGGGACAACAGCGGTAGGTCCGTCGTTTATTGCATTATTGCTGATTTAATGGTTTTTTTACTTTTGGGAAGTTTTGGCCTTCTGAAATTACGGTCAGCATTTAACAGCCACCGAATCTGAGAGGTCAAAGTCTGTAGAGCTACTTAGGTCCTGTTCACACCCAGGATTGACGTGCGTCCTGGGTGATCCTTTCACAAGTGGGCAGCGCTAAATACGCCCTTCCATTAACACGCATCTCCGCATGCGTCTCGCATGGCCGCTTGTAATCAGATCTCGCTTTCCCGCTTTTTTAAATAGGCATATAAATCACTTCTGGATGCAGAGTCTGCCAAGCAGAAGGAGAAGTAGTAATCAAAAACTACTGGTGCATTCCGGGGAAACAAACCACCTAAGATCTTTGTAGTGAACGCTATAATACTCAAAATAAACTAAATAATCAATGTGTCCTTTTATTTTTAAATAATTCCATAAAGGGTATTGTATTTCTTAATAATGTTTATTGTCTATGAATAATACTTAAGTTGTATTTCGTAATAACATCGTGATGTTCATTCAGTCATTAATGGATTTAAACATCATTAATGGATACTAAATCGAAAAGACAACATTTTTGGAAGCAACAGTCATTACTGTAAAATATTTAACACAATGCAAATTATATGTCTGATTTGGAGCAAATTTAAGTAAAAGAAACGAAGTAGTCAGGACCGGAGTGGGAATGAATTTCTGACTCCGAGTTCCAGTCACCGGACAGCCCAGTATATATATAAACAAATAAACACAAAGTTGTTATATGTTTCTATTAACATTGCCATTATATAGGCTGTTGAACGCACATTCTTACCTACATGCTTTAATTTTGCGTTTATGTAATTTTTATGGGCACGTTTCATCAATATTAAAGCATGGAGCACCTTTGACAAAAATCAGGAAACTTCATTAAAGTGCGCCTTAAATATATGATCTGTGCAAATTTCAAAACATCTTTAATCAATCACTTCTGTTTCCGTGCGAATGGGTCAGGACAGTCTGATATTAAACCAACTTCCCAGTTGACTCAAACTTACTTTTTGGTGTTGTAGGGATGAAGATGCATTGTTGTTCACAATGCAGTTTATTACACAATGGCCGACTCTGCACTGACTTACGTTCTGACATCAATCATATGTCAACTACCGCTCCCGCGTTTGATGAGTTTGTGCGTACTTACGGCCACAGGAGGACGTCAGCTGAGTAGGCGGTCCGTCACTGCGGCCCGAGACACATTCCCGTTCGCACTGCTATAAGAATGTGGCCATATGCGTCCCAGACCATCTCTGAATGTGGTTTGAGCGATCGGATCTCGATGTGTGTTCAGTCCGATTTGGGTGCATTCACACCTGTATTTAGCGCTGTCCACTTGTCATCGGATCACCCAGGATGCCTGTTAATACCAGGGTCTCGTCACAACAGGAGTCCTCGTTTGCATGTCTTCCTAAATTCATCTGTTTATGATGACATTTGCAGATGAGACCTTGGTCTGCTTATCTAATGCAAGTCACAGCGGTAACGTGCTAGATTAGCCCCTTACATTATTAACAGTAAACAAATTTATCAACCCAGTCATCACACGGAACCATTCGTAGGTGGAGTAAAGAGTGAAAGGTGGTGGTGTTGATTGGAGAATGTTTAGGGAACGTTTCCTCAGCGCTTCTGCGCTGCTTGCCCGTGTCCACCTGAGCATGTGATCTTCTCCCTGACTCCCAAAGGTTGGCTGACCAGATGAGGCTCATGACCTTCCCTCAGTGGTTCGACCTTCTTAAGAGTGTCTTCTCAAATTTCATCCTCTTCCTGAAGAGGATCAAGGTAAGAGAGTCCCAGGTTTCACACCGTTAAGGTCCGTGAGTCTAAGCCTGCCACTTTTCCGGTATTAACGTTTTACTTGTTTGATTGTATCGTTTAAATGAAAGACTCCATACAGTGACAGCCTGCTACCTTTCAGCAGGTGCTTAACATCTCAGAGCCTTGAAACTTTAACCTTTGTGCCATATGTGATTAGGACATCGAGTGCTGTCCCAACGTCTCAGATCACTAGTGAAAATGCTTCTATTCATTTTTGCATATCTATGCATGCTTTTCTAATTTGATAGAAAGAAGCTCGTTACAGATTATCAGCATAATTTGAGTAAGCCATCGAATCGAGGTGTTTTGGTTAGCTGTGTTTAGCTATATAACTGATCAAAATTGTTTCCTAGGCAACATTAAGTGTGATCAGAAATGTGGTGCTGGAGGTGATGGACGGCAACCAGAGGATCCGGCTGGCAGAGGCGGCGGCAGCGGTGGGGGTGGGTCGGGCAAGCCCAGAGGCCCCCCCATCCAGGGATTCAGAGCTAGCCTACCTGACCCACGAGGGCATGTTCATCAGCGATGCCTTCAGTGAGCCAGATCAGCAGCTAGGCGGGGCGACACCAGGCCCAGACTCCGCCTCTGGAACCACAGAGTCGTCGTCCAGCCGTGAGCAAGCCACCCCGCCACTGGTGCGGGCGTCTGGTGCAGTGTATGTACCGCCCTGCTCTTCCCTTGGGCTGAACCAACGGCCCTCCATTACCTGGGGCCGCCACTAGGATCAGATGAGTACCAGCAGAAATCAGCCACCTAGTGGTCTTGCAGAAAATTACAGGTGTGAGCAACATTAAGCCCCAGTTGCTTTACAAGTGGGCAGTAAGTTGAGGGCTGGGTGCGATATAAGCAGACTTTCACCTGTGACTTTTACGTCATAGCTGGCCTGGCTTTTTCACACTACAGACTCTGAAGCTGAAGCTTAACATGCCTCTTGCTGTTGGTAATTGTCATATGCCTGTCCAGCCTATAGGGGGTGCTGGTGAATCACCCAAGCTCCTCTCCTCACAAAGTGATCCCAATCACACTGCTCTGTGTTAGACTTGAAGTGACAGTGAGCGATCTCCCCCTGGCGCCCCCCGTAGCTGTCGGGTATAGGAGTACTGGGTGTGAATGTAGCAAGCCGGTTTTCCCGCTCTCATCTCAAACTGGGTCCCCGGTGTCCCTGCAGGGTGAACGAGGACATGATGCCGACGGACCTGGAGCTGGGCCGCGTGGCCAATAACATACAGGAGCTCCTGTGCACGGCCTCTGATGCCAGCCACGACCGCTGCGTCAAATTCCTCATGGCCCGGGCGAAGGTAGGGCAGCCCAGCGCGGGCGGGCTCTCGAACGGCTCGTCTCCTGTATCCTGCCGCTGCGGTGTCCTGAAGTGCTTCAGGAAGCCGTCTTAAGTGTTCTCCAAAAATAATCAGACCCCCGAATGCTGCTGACCTCCCCGGCACGGAGCATATGCCCGCATAACTGCGTCCCGCACAGCTCCCGAGCTCGGACTCCGAGGCGCTGTCGGAGGCTACGTGCAGCATGTCGGTCATGTCTGATTTGAGGCCACACCTGCTGTAAGAGTCTCGGCGCTCCTATTAACTGGACCGGTCGCTCCTTTGGGCGCTGAGCTTCTCTTGGAACTGGGACCATTCCCGGAACTTTCCGCTGTAGTCTCTGAGTAATGTTTAGTTCCTCTGCCTCGAGTGTGCTGTTACGTGGGGGGTGGGGAGCTACAGATGAGGTGGTAACCCCAAGCAGCAGTTTGTTTTTGTGTATCTGCATGAGCGCACGGTAGAGAGGGAGTTTCCGCCCTCAGGGCCGACATTGACAGCTGGCGTCCCTACGCTCTGCTGCACTTTGCTGGTCCGGTGGATCTTCCTGCACGTCACACGGCGCCGTCCCTGAAAATATGTGTATGTGCTCAATGAAATGGGGGGGGGATGACATCATAACTGAGGGAGGCTGCTGATTTGCCAGCATACTCTGCAGTGCATGCATCATCAGTCCTGGTATCTCCAGATCTGTAACTTTCAAACCTCTCGCGCTGCCCCCTGCAGGATGGCTCCTTGGAGCGGCTGAGCTCCTCCGAGTTCGTGTGCCTGTCCCAGGAGGTGGAGAACTTTGTGCGTGACACGGAGCAGCTGTGCCAGCGCCGGAGTATGTCCCTGCGGGGGGCGCTGCAGAGCCAGGCGAACCGCTTCGTGCACCGCTTCCATGAAGAACGCAAGACCAAGCTCAGGTGTGGGGTGGCGGGAGCTATACATGGGGTGCAGAGCGACCCGGCATCTGGCCGGCCCAGACGCGCGTGACATTCCTGTCCCCCTGCCAGCCTGCTGCTGGATAACGAGCGCTGGAAGCAGGCGGAGGTTCCCGCAGAATTCCAGGACCTCGTCGACTCCATCGCCGACGGCAGGATCACACTGCCGGAGAAGAAGCCAGCCGGTATGATCCTGCTCACCGCCACATGCAGTGCTCATGAACACAGCGGGGTGACCTGTGGCACCTTGTTGACGAGCTTTCAGAAGAGGCGCTGGTTAGCGGAGGTCAAAGCTATTGCGGTTCAGTTTGGTTGAATCAGACCCCCCCCACCAGGAAGGGCGGTCTCCCCGCAGTGAGCCATGCCGCTGGTACGTCCCGGATGTCGGTGACGCTGTGATGTTCTCCGTTTGCCCCCTCAGGCCCTGAGGAGCGAAAGCCCAGCGAGTACCTGTGTGTGGATGGACAGAAATATGCCGTCGTGGGGTGAGTGGGCATCTGGGCATCCGTCGTTTGGATAATGTGCGCGATTCCTTCAGCCCGACACACCAGCTAGTGTCCTGCATGCCCCCCCCCCCCGTTAGGACGGTGCTGCTGCTGATCCGGATCTTCCTGGAGTACTGCCAGTGCGTGAACGACATCCCATCCATCACCACCGACATGCTCACGCGACTCACCGACCTCTTGAAGGTACCAGCCTGCCTCTGTACTCATCTCCTGCCTAAACCTCCCTTGATGGGTGAATGTGAACTAAGGCTAGTCGGGGGTGGGGCTTGCAGACCCATGGGGGGGGTGGATTACTGTGCACTTTCATTTTATTGGTTCCCCTAATATTGAACCTGGTGGTGATGGGAAGCTTACCGTAACCCCACCCACAAGCTTGTACATGGGCACCCATGGGTGAGGTTCTGGAATGTGCTTGTGAGAAGTGTTACATACCCTAGATCAGGGTTCTTCAAATCATGGTCATCAAGGTCCAAGCCCTGCTGATTTTCCAGCCTTCCTTTTACCTGTGAGCTGGGTGTGAAGCCTCCAGCCAATCAGAATCAGTACTTATTAAACAACCTAGTAGAACTGAAAACAAGGCCTGGATTTGGAATCGAGGTTCAGATTTGAAAAGCCCTGCCCTAAATAAATGTCTTCAACCTGTTCCTGCATTTGCGCTCACAGCACTTCAACTCAAGGACCTGCCAGCTAGTCCTGGGGGCTGGGGCACTACAGGTCGTGGGACTCAAGACCATCACTACAAAAAACCTCGGTACAGTATGGACAACAGGGGGCGCTGTTTCACTGTCTAATGTTGAGAGTGAAGGTCTGGCAAACCCATGGTGGCAGTCAGGCACAGGCTGCTTTAGGCCACACCTCTTTTCATCTAAACTTTTCTGTCCCCTGTGATTGATAGTGTGAGGTAACCCCGCCCACTATAGGTCTCACATGTCATTTTCCCCATGATTAACGGCACTGTTTGTATGCAGATTGTCTGCTGGTACATTCAAATATCTAAGTACTGCAGGTAATTAGTCTGATAACCAGCTGTAAATGGTATAGTGAACGTATTTTACAGTGATTAACCGCTGGCTATTACCTGCCATAAAGGTGTAAAACAGAGGATTTTCTTTTTTATGACTGGAAAGAACTGATATAGAAAGACCATATAAATAAATAAATAATAAATAAAGTTTAAGCCTTAAAATACCCCTCCCACACACTTTAAACACATGTAAACTTATTAAAGCACATTTTATAAACACATATGATATATGGATGTTGGGCTAAGGATATGAGTAACATAGTAATAATATGTAATGTATATGTATATATACACATCGCAGAGAACTGTGATGTCAGGGGAAAATCCGCGATATAGCGGGGGATCACATTTATATAAAACTAAAAATATAAGCATTGTGTTAGTTCCTAAGCCTGCCTACAAAGTGGCATGCCTTATTAATCTTTCTGCTTGTTCCACAAGAGTTTACCTAACTATCAGTTGTGTTGTATCGAATATCTGACTTCATCCCGCAGAATGTGTGTGTAGAAGGGTTGACGCAAGTTAATAAGTGTTACGATTCAGTGATTCAACTGGTGTAAGAGCGTGGTTCCCCGTGCCGGTTCTCAGGTAGCCCGTGTGAGAGCGCGGTTCCCCGTGCCGGTTCTCAGGTAGCCCGTGTGAGAGCGCGGTTCCCCGTGCCGGTTCTCAGGCCACTCACACTCGCCATGTCCCTGCAGCTCTCGCCTCCCGCTGCCTGCAGCTGGTACTGCACTATATCCCCATCATCAGGGCCCACTTCGAGACCAAGCTGCAGCCCAAGCAATATAACATCCTCAGGCACTTCGACCACATCACCAAGGTGAGTGTCACTCATGCCTGGTGAGGTCACTCTTCCTCCCCTCCGCATCCAGCGCTGCAGTGTGTTCTTGTGTCGTAAGATTTGGTAGAATCTGAGACATGATGCATCCTGGGAGTCTGGCCAATCAGGTTGGCTTTGATATTTATCTATCTTATCCGGAGCCAGTTTCCGGACTCCGTACTCGGAGATGACCGTCACCCTGGAAGCACCGGTGACGTTAGGGTGTGATGCCAGGTTGCACTATTGGTTACCCTCCACTGCCTCTCTCCTGACAGGACTACAATGATCACATAGCAGAGATCTTGGCTAAGCTGGTGGCCATCATGGATAGCCTGTTCGAGAAGGCACTGTCCAAGGTAAACCTGCATCCTCAAACCTTGATGCTCAGAAGTAGCGGTGATTCCCTGCATTAATAATTAATGCGGTCTGGTCTTTAAATCCCTCTTAATTTTGGACAGTATGAAGTGAAGGCCCCAATGCCTTCTGGGTGCTTCCGGACCCTGTGTAAGCAGATGGGCAAGATGCATGAAGCGATCTCTGACCTGCTACCTGAGGAACAGACGCAGGTATGCCTGCCCGTCCCTGTGGCCCCCACCTACCGACACGCTTGTAGAGTCCGGCCTCTTAACCCACCATCCTGAGGAATGTGACTTGTTGGACTTCCTCCTGTTTACCGGATAGATGCTGTTCCTGAGGATCAACGCGAGCTTTAAACTGCATCTGAAGAGGCAGCTGGCCCGCCTGAACGTCAGCAACGATGGAGGTCCCCAGCATGGGTCTGTATCGCTGTTTGCTGGCTCTCCTGTAGGGGGCGCATGTCACCTTCTAAACCATAATAAGGAGAAGCTGCCATATGGTTATAGTGCATTGCTGGGAAAAGGCTGGAATTTAAATATCGCTGTCTTGATTTAATTATATATAACTGTCTGTGTTTTAAAGGACCTGCAGTTTCTTATCAGTGAAGGCCTCCCCTCTGCCTTGTGCTCTTTGCAGGCTAGTCATGGTGGATATCGCCTTTTATACCGGTAATGTCCAAGCACTGAAGTCACTTGAAAAGCTCGACTTGAACTTGGCAGAGATTTGGGAGCAGAAGAGGTGATGGAGGCGGCAGAGGCCTCGCCCTGCTGGGGGGGGCGGCTGGCGGGGGTGGAGCACTCCGTGACTCAGGGCTCACTCTCACCATGTCCAAGTGACGAGCACCATCTCCCCACCCCCCCACCCTGGGACACTGGACCGTGTGAGCATCTGCCCGTCTTGTTGGAGCGGCGAGGGTGCTGCGGATTCTGACCTCCACTGCAGTTGCTCAAGTGGACCAAACCTGAACAAAAACTTCTTTTGGGGGGGGGGCGTGCCTATTCAGGACACTATTACTGTATCTCAATGTGCAATTGGTCTGAGATGAGCAGCAGATCTGACAGGGGGAATGGTCTGATCATGGTTCAGTCAAAAGTGAAAGCTGCAGCCAGCGATCGACCGTACTGGTGTCTGTAGCATTTAAACCCGAATCGACAAAGTGGGAAACTGGAGTTGCCACTTCATGGTGTCCAACTGGACGTAAATGTAAAAAGGTTTAAATCTTATGATATATTTGTATGAATCCTGGGGTTTGAGTATTTGTGAAAACTCTTCTGGTTTGGCAGAAGGAATTTCTTTTGCAGAATCTGCTTCTTTAGTTTACATTTTGAATTCTGGTTTTAACTCTGGTTTTAAAGTTCTCTCCTTTGGAATCGCACATTTTACCAGTATTCCACAATGTAAAGGGAAAAATAAGTGTGAATGGAAGTAACTTGGAATTCCCGCATTGTTATGCCTTCCTTTTGAGGGTCTTCCCTTAAACGCCTGCCGTATGTCAGGTTTTAGCTATGTGTGAGCATTTCTAACTGGTCCCAGTGCCCAGAAAATCTGGGCGTCGTGGCATTCACACAGGGTTGTTTTTGTGGATGACCAAAAGCCCCTTTGCACCTCAGACCATGTGTTGGTTTTGTCTGATTTCCCTGAAGATGTAGAATACTAGTATTACTAGTCATGGACTTCAAAGTGGAGTAAAATTGCATAAGATGGGGGGGGGGGGAGGAGGAGGAATGTGGTCACATGGGATGGGTGAGACACAGATGGGGACCCTGACTGCCATTGGGACTGCAGGGTCTTCGGAGTAGCTGGTGGAGGTTGACTGTTCTCATTGTGATAAGGTTCAAGCTAGGAAATGTGGTTCTCTGTGTGCTAGACCAAAATAAGCAGTAGGTCTCCCTCAAAACTTGAATCGAGATCTTTTTCTTGCTGAGGTGAACCCTGCTCTTTGTACGCATGTATGCATACCCCGGCACGGTGTAAGGAATACTGTCTAAATAAGAAACTCTGCTTTAAGGGTACTGTCTCACCACCTTCAAAGAGGACTGTTTTGTATCAAACATGTACTACTGATTACCAGTGCTGTATGATTCACTGCTAGCTCAAAAGTGCCTACTTTTGATAAATATCGGAGACCATGATGGCCATCTCTTCCGACAGTGCATATTCCGTCTCGAGTGCCTAACAGGCTTCCTCCCAAGGGAACCGGGCCTTTCTGGCCCAGCAAAGACAAAACAACTAATCAGACAGCATGCCTGAGAGTTTTAAACGTCCTGAAACCCAAACCATCTATCTCAATAAAATTGGTCATGAAATTGAAATGCTGTTACCCCATGTCATTGATCGGGGCGAGCAGACTGTGATTCCTGCATCCAGCCGGAGCTGCATGTCCTCTTACCAAGTTCATTTGGTGCATGTAACCAGACCAACTCCAGGAGCAGGCGGCTATGTGGCCGACGGCTGAATTTCAAGAGAGCTTGGGGGTCATTGAAAAGTGGCCCAGAAAAGGGGCTGTTGCTGTAGTAGCCCACAGAGGGCTGGCCATTGACTCGCCTTCCAAAGAAATCGCTCTATTCTTCTCCCGCGTAGGGAACCCAAGACACGGCCCCACGCTGAGACGAATGGGACTGTAGCCTGGGGAGATGCTTAACCGTTTCATTCATGAGTGCGTGCCGCCTCAAAAAGACACACAGATATGCTGTATTCCTATTGCACTTTAATCAACACTGAGACCAACAATCCAGAGTAGATAGTAGCTGGATACAGTGACAAACACAACGGCTGCCCAACACCTTTGGCTCCATTAATAAGAATACCTTAAGTATGTGTTTCACGGTAGTGGAACGCCCAAAGCAGGGGTAAGGTACTGATTTTCTTCCCCATAACAGTCCAGGGTCTTTCCGAGTCAAGGGCCTCAGTGGTCGAGGATGCGCAAGTTGCCTGATACTATCTTGTTCTCCAGCATAGCGCCTGCCGGAATGTCGATTCGGTCTCCGTGATTGGCTATGATGATAACTGTTCCCTGGAGGGAAATGGAGGGCAATTATTGGACGGAAGCGACAAAAGTGTAATTGCTACCAACAGGTTCAATGTTCTGAATCCTCACCTTCAAAGAAACCTGCTTTCCAAAGGTGACATCTCCAGAAACAGTCAGGTGGTCTAGTTCCAGCATATCTGGTATACTCTCGAATCTCATGAGGAAGTCGTGAACCTGCAGATCGACACACAGTTTGCTGCGATAGTCTGCCAAAATCGCTCAGCAAACAGTTTAAATCAGAGCATACACAACTTATGCTTAAACCTGCTAATTAATGGAACACAAAATAAAGGCAGTCCAAATATTTACAATACTATTTACTTTGTTACCAAAGTAATGGGGACCAGCTTTTCTGCTGAGTGCTGGCCCTTATAATTAAGCCAGAGAGTAATGAGGGGTGTCTAATTATATGAAGACAGAAGGCTTAGGAGGTAAAATCACATGACATGAGTGAGCCCATCTATTGGCTCCCATAAGCAGTGCTGGGATGGGATAAAACAAAAGTGCAGAAAAGCTTACCGCTGAACGTTGGAAGCAAATGATTATCAGCAAAAGTGCTCACAACACTAACAGGATAAAAGCGTAAGGGGGGAATAAGGATTAACTTCAATAGAAGTGTGATGAGAAGATATAGCTAGTTTAGTCTGTTTTTTCCCCAACAGCTGAAATGGAACATTCCGTATGAGCGCCAGACACACGTTTACACCGATTTTGCTTTAGCAAGCGTGACGGCACCCTGGATGGGGGGGCCTCTTTGCTCTTCCTGGCATGCAAGCTTGCTCTTTGTGTCTATTCATCATTCAGCATCAGAAAGCCCACCCAAAGAGAAGCTCAACCTTCCACAAACGGCAACATTCTACACAGTAGGTCCATTTAAAAGCTAAGAATACAAATCAGCTCTGAAGTCAATCCGAGGTGTCCCAAGAAAAAGCACTGCGGAATAGATCTTAAAGTCTTTAGTTACATTCATCCATCATCCATGATTGCATGTCCAATATAGGGTTTCTGTGTTGACCTACAGTCTATCCCAGCAAGCATTTGGTTAAAAGGCTGGGGACACCTTAGACCAGGGGTGTCAGACTCCAGTCCTGGGGGGTCGGAGCCCTGCACATGTTTGGGTTTCCCCTCATTTAACACACCTGATTCAACTCCTTGTGCTAATTATCACACAGCTTTTGAGCTGAATCATTTGTGTGGGAACAGGGAAAGTTACACAGGGCTCTGGCCCCCCAGAAATGGAGTTTGATACCCTGCCTTAGACCATCCATCCATCCATCCATCTATCCATCCATCCATTTTCAGTACCCGCTTGTCTTATTCAGGGTCTGGATCCTAACCCGAAAGCTATTGGCGCAAGGCAGGGAACAGCCCAGGGGCGCCAACCCATTGCAGGGCACATTCACACAACATTCACTTACACATGCACACCTACGGTCAATGCGGCACCTCCAATTAACCTCAGCATGTGTTTGGACTGTAGGGAGAAACCAGAGTCCCTGGAGGAAACCCCACAATGACACGGGGAGAACATACAAACTCCACACACATGGAGCCAGGGTGGAGACTCATCCTAACTGCATATTTTTGGATTTCGGGAAGGAACTGGACCAGAGAAACATGCTTATTCCCTCGAACCCCCAAACAGGACATGAGGGAATAGTGCTACCCAACCCACTGCCCTGTTCTTGAACTGCATGTGTAATAAAAGCTCCAATGGGAATCCACTCCACACACTCTTCTGTGGGAGAGCAGAGGATTGTCCTATACCTTGGTGAAGGAGCTTCCCAGCTTGACGTGGGGTGTAGTGGGGAACTCCCTCTTCTTGCTCATGGTGAGCGAGCCAGCATCCAACGTGTAGAGGTTGGACATGACCAGCAGCAGGTCTGAGGTGGTCTTGACGGGCAGGAAGCGGCTGCGTGGAACGTTGATGCCCAGCGCGTTGTCGAAGCTCTTGATGGCTGCTCCAACCGCCGTCTCCAGCTGGATGATGTTGAGTCCGCCGTCCAGAGTCTGGTCATACGAGGGGAGGGACAGCCGTCAGCACAAGCTCAGACAGAGGAACAGCATTGACCAAGCCTACATCTTCATTACAGTGCTTACACGGGATAATTCATTTCTTGGGTCATCCGGGCTAATTTCCCTCCTCAAACCTCAATATAAATACAGCAGTGTTACCAATGGCAGGAAGAAGGCTTCATAGCAGTACCACGCGCTGGGTATGTGTATGCTAAAGGATTAGCCACCCACTGACGCTCTACACTCTAAGCAAAAGAAAGCAAGATTCAGTACAGCAGGGCTATTCAACTCACGGTCCTCAAGGGCTAAGCCCTGCTGATTTTCCAGCTTTCCTTCACCTGTGAGCCAGGTGTGAAGCCTCTGACCAATCAGAATCAGTAATTATTAAACTAACTACCTGGGAGAACTGAAAACAAGGCCTGGATTTGGAATCGAGGGCCTGAATTGAATGGCCCTGCAGTACAGGATGCTTGATGACTAACCTGGGAAATATTAAGAACTTTCTCACTTCAAGACTCACACTGAAGTTGGAATCCCGCAGTGAATACAAGACCATAAAAGTAGCTGGAGAAACTGCATCTACACAGTATATAGTCACTCGAGAGGGGAAAACTACAAGTAGAAGCCACTGTGCAGGTATTAGCTAGCATTAATTTCTTCAGCTAGGATTTATTCAGAAGGGAGCCACTTGTCCTGATTGCAGTCGTAGCTAACCATTACCTGTTTGTTTCCACAAGGAGTCCCTCCTCCCGGTGGCGAAGGACATGGGTTTGTCAGGGGAGAACGCAGGGGAGTCCTGGCATGCAAAGAACAGGCTCAGCCCCCACCCAGTGCCCTAGTTCTTACCTTAGGGTTCACAATGATCTCCATGTCCATGGAGTTCTTCTCCTGTAGCCTCTTGATTGCAGGTAGGGAGATCCACAGGTTGTTGGTATTGAAGATCTTGAACTTGGTGACAGATTTGAACTCATCCACATGAGCCTTGGGCACCTGCGCTATCTCCAACAGCCTGAGCTTGCCGTCGTACTCGATCAGCGTCCCACCCTAAGCATGAAGATTTCAGCATCGATAACCATTTTCTCCAAAGGTCTACATCAGTAACTAATAATGGACCAAACATCAGGTCTTGAAGATGATTGTCAGCGGCAGGATTAGCCTACCTTGACGTCGGCCCGTGTCTTGTCGGTGACCTCCATAACGAACTCACATCGCTTGCCATCCGGCTGGCTCATCAGGTGGTGCAGGATGTGCAAATCCACCGTGGCCCCCAGATTGTCAATGTTGGACACAAAGATATACTCTTTGCCCTCGGCGATTAGCTGGTCCAGCAAGCCTGAGTTGTAGAAGCTGGCGTAGATGTCACCGTGGCCAGGGGGGTACCAGGCCTCTGCGTTCTCCCCTGACAAACCCATGTCCTTCGCCACCGGGAGGAGGGACTCCTTGTTGATCCTCGGGTACCTAGGTGGGAACTTGGGCTGATTGAATTGTGCCTACAATACTCAATTTAGGCAGTTCCCTGGTGACTATTTAATAAAATCAGGAAATGCACCCTTAAAACTCCTATGTGGCGTCATGTAAGTGCACAAGATCGAGCCTGTCGGCAGACTTTCTGAGAAAGATCAGACAAACAGTGTCTTGGGTGAGACTCTTCTGCAGTAGCCTGTTGCGATCCTGCCATTGTGTTATATAGTACAGGCCTGTCACCCTTCACTGCGGATTCTGCTACATTCGCCACCGTTCATCCTACCTTTTATTTCGCCTTAGCAGTCACGTAAGCCGCTCTGGATAAGAGCATTTACTACATGAATAAATGCAAACGCACTGGCGGGCAGACAGCAGACATCCTCTTTATTTCAGGACTATGAGCTTGACTTCCTGGAGCGGACGGAATACTGCCAGAGGTATCCAGCGCGTTCGGAAACCCAGGCAGCACATCACAGGCAGAATCTCACAGGCAGAATCTCACAGGATGCTACATTACCAGCTGCGAATGATTTAAACTGTGCCTCCTTACCCCGATAAAACCTCTACAAATAATACCATAGCTACAGCCCTTAACATCTGCCCTTGAGAAGTCTCACCTCTCAGATAATCCAGTCAAATTGCACCCTTCAAATCAGAGCCATTGATATGCTTTCCTATCCCAGAGGCAATCAAACTAAGTGCATTATACTCCTTTGACAGCTAAATATTAATAGGTTTCATTAACCTCCAAAAGCAATGCTGCCATCGATTTTCCTGCTGTATGTCAGCACTGCTACAGGCATACGGCCTCCATCCAGTGCATTAGAACATCGGAGAACAGCTGGATGCTGCAGACACTCCACGCCGTTCCATGAACTCACAGTAAAGCCAATGCATCAACTACAGCCCTGACAAGGACAAAGATGTCTGATATTTAGGAAGTCGCATCGCATGTAAAAATGATCATTTTTAAAATAATGAAAAAATATGGAAGAACTCAACAGTAACTCGACACCGCCTGACTTGGAAAAGCCGATTAACTGCACCATCAATCGTAACCCACAAGTGATGTACGCGCCTCCTCCGGACACGTGCGGAGGAACACAATGTTCCTTTTGGCCCCATATGCTGCAGGTTCAAATCCTGTCTGAGTGGAGTTTGCTCCCAAGTTTGCACAGGTATCCTCAGGGAGGACCCAGTGCTCCTCATGCAGTCCAAATCCATGCAGCTGGGTGGGTGAGTGAGTTCCACAATGTAATAAAAACCTGATATTTTGACGTTCTGGGGACCACTTCTCCAGTCGCCACAAGGGGATACTCAAATTTAACAAAAATCTGTGAATGCAATCAAAACACTACAAATGCCAAAAGTCTTGTATGTTGTTTGGTTACATACGGTTAAGGTTAGGGCTGGGTGGGGGTTAAATTTGTTGTCCCTGGGATTAAGGTTTTACCCATAAAAATGAATGAATGGTTATAAAGGGGAACATGGTGTGGTAGAGACCAGAGCCTAATGAACATGGTGTGGTAGAGACCAGAACCACAGCGAACAAGGTGTAGTAGATCTAAGAACCAGAGTGAACAAGATGCAATAGTGACCAGAACTGGGTCTGCAATGAATGAAGCAGCACAGAGCAGTGACTTATGTCAGGGTTCCCCAATTCTGCTCCTGGAGGCCAGAATCTGACAGTTTGCAGATTTCCCTGCTCAAATACACCGTAATCAGCTAATTACCAGGTTTAGTGGGTGTGTATGAAGAGCGAGATCTGAAAACTGTGTTGGATTCTGGTCCCCCAGGAGCGGAATTGGGGAACCCTGACTTACATCAAGCACTGCCTTCTAAGGAGTGTAACGGGGTCAGGAAGAGAGGGCAGCCCATACCTGCTCTGGTTGAAGGTGTGGATTTTCACCCGATGATGTGCATACTTCTGCAGGATCTTCTTGGTGTCCTCATCCGTGTTGAACGAGTTCATCAACACAAGAGGCACCTCTACGTTGAAGGTTTTGTTCAGGTGCTGAAAAAAAGATGGACAGGGACCAGTTTTCCAGAAGGCTTAGTTACCTAAGGCCACATCAGACCTGGACACCCCAGTCAAACCAGCTGGAAAGACAGGAGGCCCAGGGTCCTATACATCCTCCTTCTGGAGGCAGTCGGTCAACCTGGTCAAGGCCACAGGCACCCTGGAAGACAGCGGCCTGCCCAGGCAAGACCCCAGCCCTGCAAAGGCCGGCCATGCAACATGCCTTTCTGCAAACAGCACCTAAAACCAAGCGGACATCTGCTCCGTTTTCCCAGAAAGAGATAAATAAATCCATGTGTCTAAGCTTTAGCCAGTGAACGGTGGGGGGCACGGGGCTCTGTTTTAGAGGACAGGGAGGGCTGCTTTTCTGCTGCCATGGAAACCTGTGTTAGGGGGCTCTTCGCTCCCAGAACTCCGACCAGGCTGAATGGATGTTAATAGAAACCTGATACTGAGCCTCTTTGTTGAGCTATTTCAGCCGTAACACAAACAGCGACGCCATGGAACGCGGATGAAGAGGTAAAAGGTGCGTTTCAGCCCATCCAACTCATACAGAAGTCTGTAGTTCGCTAACACAAGTCGCTAACCTGCATATTAGCATGACTTTCAGGATAATCTGTGTGACCCGATGATGTTTCTGTCAAAACCAAGTTCACGGCCGTCTTTCAGCCTGTCACTGGCTGTCACCACAGCATCCTTCACCGGGAACGGACCCAGAAGTGGCGGGTGGGACGCCGTCAGCCCACCTACCTCGATCTGCTGCACGGTCAGGTCCAGGAAGGTGTTCTCGTTGCGCACGCTGATCAGGCTCTTGGGGCCCTTGCAGCCCATGCTGGTGCCCAGGCCGCCATTGAGCTTCACCACCACCAGCTTGTTCAGGCTGGTCGCCACGCCGTCCGGCAGCCCCCACGCCTTGATCTTCTCATAGGGCTGGATCTGCGGGGTGGGAGGGGCCAGACGGGGTCACTCGTGGCATACGGCATTCCGACAACATGCCGTTACGATAACCGGAGGGCGGGATGCAAATGAAGGCCGTTTCATTTTCACACTCTGAAATGCTACTGCAACTTGGGACAACATCCAGTCATAAACCTTAAAAAGATAATTAGTGCAAAACCACAATACTCATACTAGACAACTAGTTAGTAACACCAGCACAAGTACCACATCAGATATTCGTGTGTATATTAAAAAATGTTTACATTTCTGTTATTTGCAAGAGATCTGATAAATATACTTCCACCACCTGGGAGTCAGACTCACTTAACATAATGCCCCCCACCATAGAGATAAACAGCCTGTACTCATTGCAGTGACACTGCCTGAGGGAGGGGTGATTTGAATACAAATCAGGTGGTGTTCCCTGTGTGTCCTGTCTGAGCTCACTCCTCAGCCCCCGCGGGAGGGGCCACTCAGGCTCAGGCTCACGACTCGCCCAAACGCTCCCTCCCTCCTCGACACCCACCCCCACACTCAGGAGGTGCAGTCGCAGTCATGTCACGGATGTGTCCAGAATGGCCGGCAGACTTGATCTTCATCCCTCCCCTCCCCAACTGGGCCGTCGACCGCGAGGCCACTTGTAGCGATGTGACACTAATGGTCTTGTCTGCCCCCCAGTACTGACAGCATCAGAGCCCCTGCTCCATACCATATGTGGTGAATCTCTAAATAAACAGCGTTAAAATCCCACGATTCCATGCTTCATATTTGCATACCTGATATTAGAGGGGAACGGGGATAACAACGAACCGAGAATCCACCCACAGCGACGGTAGACAGGATGGGGGGGGGGGGGGGGCTGGCAGTGAGGCGCCGGCACTGCACACTGGAGATGACCTGACTGCAGAAGAGGCACACTGGCCTCAGGGCCCAGCCGCACGCTGCCTTCAGACGCTTATTCCATACGGCGGAACTCGATACGCCGGCACTGCCACCGGAACCATAACACAACATAGAACGAACACCTGAAGCACGGCCAGGCTGCCCAGGATGCCTGGTTAAAGCTAAAGAAATGAGGTAAAACATACAAACGCCATCAGACCAAAATCAACCACTGGCTCATTTCAGCCATTTCTGAGTTGGATTTAACATCTGGATTTAACTAGAAACATTACCTAAAACACCAGGAATCCCTGACTCTGAACCACTCCCCATGCAACGAAACGATTACGCCAAACAAGGACACAGATAACTGCCTTTCCAAGGGGTTTATAATTAACTTACAAAACAGAGGGTCCCAAACACAACGCTTTCAATTCTCTAATAAAAACAATTGCATCAAGCAGCTTAAATAAATCAAGTATAATTGTCCTAGGAAGAGAGATTCTTCTCCTCGTGCTTTTCATTCGTACCAAGGATAACACAAGCTATCAAAAAGGAAAAACACAAATAAATGAAGGCATCTTAAATCGTAAACTGATCAGCTGAAGCAACAACCAGCAGAAGGAATACTTAGCAGGCTATGCAGGTAAACAGAAGAGGGGCATCGTGGGAAACAGATAATGAGATATACATCTTATATACAAGAATTTCACATGTATCTCTGATAATATCCTGCATCTGTGCCTGGGCTCGCACAGGTTTGATGAAGTGCCAAGACATCAAAAATTAGAGTCACTCTATGCAGAGTTAACCTTCTCCCATTTCCATCCATTAGTGACGTCTGACAGAGTTCTAGCCTAACAGAAGCATTTAAAACGAGACCGGCGATTACTCCATAGCTCCTGTTTGACATTTCGTAACGGTTCATAGTATACGTGGTGTAACATTGAATGCGGTGCTTGTTCACGGTGTGGGCTTCCATTACACAGAGAAGAAGGACAGCCTGACTTCTGATGACAGTCACTGATCACAACTGTATGGACGTTGGGCAACAGGAAAGGGTGGTGCCTTTAGAGCGGGGACCTCTGCAGCGTTCAGTGCGACCCGGTCACAGGCTCAAGGGACTGAGGCACATAAGTGGGCAGTAGGTACGGAAATGCAGCGACGCCCGTCCCCGGAGACCCTGTGCGACTGACCAATGCCGTTTCCAGGTGGCTGCGCTCAAGCTGCTCCGCTCAGGAAAAACAGCTTCACCCTTAGAGTCCCGGGAGATTCTGGTATTTATGCTACACCGACAGGCTCACGGCTGAAAGGTCGTTACTGGAAGTCACATGACATTCCAGATGTCCAACTGCTGCCGGCGCAGCTCATAAATAGTCATGCAAGCATATAATTGGTGCTTCTCCAGGGTTTCTGTGGTAAATTTTGTTTATGTTTATTTAACACAGGAATCATTAACAGCCCATTTCACTTTTCGGCTCGGTCCTAAGCGGGCTGGTGAGTATAAGTGCTGTACCAAATTCTGAAGGTTAAGGGGTGGCTTTACACTTTAAAAGGGCAGACAGCTAATCACAGTGAAGATAAATAAGTTAACAGGCCTTTTGTTTGGCCAGAGCATCACTGTATGTAATTACATAAGTGTTTAAAAGACAAATACAACAAACAGGTGATATTAGGGAGTGTAGTTGTTAATACAGGCCTGTCGCTGGAGATGTTACAACGTGAAGCCCGTGGTAGAGCTTCCTGGAATCCGCAGCTCTTGGTCAAGGTCAAGGTCAAGGTCGACATCATTAAACCGCTAACGTTGCTAATGCTAAAAGAAAAATTCAAACAACCTCTGAGTAGGACGGTGCATCAGAGGAAAAATATCACAATGAAGAATCCCATAGCCCCGCATCTCTGATCCACGCTTGTAAACGTTGAAACGAAAATCCACGCAATAGGAGGAAGGGCTGCTTTGGATAGACCATGGGGGGGGGGGCTAGCTAGTCCAGAATGTTGACATGGACGCTGCCCGTGTTCCCCACCCCCCAAACCTCCATACATGCCTCTACACGTTACCGCGAAAGTAGACCCCGAAAGCCTCTGAGGATTAGATGGATCGCTCCACGCAGCTGGCAGAGCTCGGCTATCCTGAGTCAGAGCAGCGCGGGGCCTGCAGCCAAATCCCTCACAATCAGCCTGTGTGCAGCAGAACACCCCCCGCGCTGCCCACCCCCCCCNNNGAGAGCCCCACCCCAGCAGACGTGGCCCATGAGAAGCGCCTTTCAAAAGGCAGCGGCCAGGAGAACCTCCTGCTTGGAAACGCTGCCTCAGGGAGGCGCTGTCGCGCGCCACGGAAGCCTGTCTCACGTCGGCCTGCGGCCTTTTTTGGGAAACTCACCCAGGACGGACTCAGACTAACCGGCCGGCTCAATCCCCAAAACAGAACCCCCCTGGCGGGGCCCCTCCAGGTCTCAGTCACACAGTACTTGGAGACCAACAGTCACATAGTAAAACAAAACCACATGGAGGACAAAACCACATGGAGGACAACACAGCCCCGTCGCCAGGAAACACGCAGACTCATCTGCCCATCCAACCTACCCTCCAAGCTTTTAACCTTCTCCAGTTTCCTGCTCTGCTAGAAGCCGCAGACTGTAGATACGGGTGTGAAAACTGCATTCAGGGCCCGGGAGTCGGCCGACGGTCTCGTTCGGGGAACCACAGGGAGTACGCTGACACCACATTACCCAGCTTGCTCACTTACTGCTAAAGGGTAAAGCCAAGCATTAACCAACAAGTCATGCTGTGCTGTTCGTGACTCAGGATGCATCCTCGTTTCTATGCTTTATCGATACCTGTGGGGTATCAATCTCTCTGTTTGCCTACCCCATCTTGGTCTCCGTGACACACAGACATATATAGCTGGGGGTTAAGGGCCTCGCTCATGTGCCTGTGGACGTGACTACTCTGCTGCGAGCGGGGCTTGAACCGGCGACCTTCTGATCACGCACACAGAGGCTTAAACTGCTGAGTCACATGCTGCCCCTCTCCATTTAGGAGGAAAATCCTAACCTAACGTAAGCCTGGCTACATGATAAGATTTTTCAGGTTCCATTATTTAATTGCAGCTGTAGCTCCTAGGCTTGCCCAAAGCAAGCTTTAACAGCAGCGCCCCCTGTCTGTGACAAAGTGAAATTGCCCCCTCAGAAGATGGCGCCCAGGCGGTCAGTGGCATGTGTCGCCCACTGGATTGACCCACCCTGATGATACAAAAACGAAGACTGTGGGATTTAATCTGGACAATCAGAGTGTTTTAAAGAGCGTTACTAAAAAGACAGAAATTTTGAACCAAGCTTTTTTAAAAAAGAAAAAAAAAACGGTTTAAAAATAATGTTATAAAAAAACAAGGTTGAAAAAAGGGGAACCAAGACAACAGCGATTTGGCCTTTCCACATGATTTGCTTTGCTTAGACGGTAAACACAAGAAAACATGCAAATGGCCACACAAGGACTAGGAGGCGGGATAGAGCAGGATGGGGAGGGGGGGAGGGGGGCAAATCCAGTATGACAGAGTAACGGATCAGTTACTGTCATCACACATCCTACCATCCTTTGAACAGTTCCCCCACAGCGGGTTCAATCGAGAGGGGCGATGTGACATTTCAAAGCTTTAGACCTCATATGGCGTGTAGTAGGGGACACGCTCTGAAAGCAAATGCACCCAAAGGCCACTTGGTGGCGCTGTTTGAATCACAGCAGCAACTAAGGTACAAACCTGAACAGCATTGATTTGAAGAGAATACTCTACAGTCAGAGCAGCAAATCTGTAAGCCTGCTCTGTGCAGCTGCATGTGACTGAAAAGCTGAACTGGGAGAAATTACGAAGGCAGCCATGGTCGCTTTCTGAGGCCGAGAACCTTTTACACGACCATCTAGCCCCCAGCATCTAAGTCCAGACCTGAAAATAAAAGCAGCCCCCTTTTCCACAAAGATCAGAGGTGATGTCATCACCCCCCCCCCCGGCAACCCGGCTTCCTCAGCTTGTTGGAGAGCCAGAGAGGTCATTGGAGGTCACAGTGTCACAGCCGCCTTTGCATACCAGAGAAGGGTCAGGCTAATAATAGGGTAACTGCATGTACGGATGATTATCGGGGGGGGGGGGGGACAATGAAATGTCACACGGACTGTTGGAGGC
>JAODJU010000111.1:188259-209143 GCA_026776725.1 Gnathonemus echidnorhynchus
GTCCTCCGCCATTGTAAATAGTGGTTTGTCCCCGCCCATAAACTTCCGTCCAGAAGCTGGTGGCCTAGAAGTGGTGGCCTAGAAGTGGCGGTGGTGCGGCGCTGCAATTGGACATTTCTCGATCTATCACCCTGCAGAACTTAGGTGCTGCCCTTAAACGAATGAACACACCTGATACATTTAACATTCACAGTATTAGTGCCAACTTAGTTTCAACATAGCTGGCTCCAATACTTATCTCTATTAGGTGTAAATTAGGGTGGCGCCTAAGCTCTGTGTTAGAGCACGAGGAGCACAGTCGTTGGCCACTGCTGTAGGTGCTTAATGCAGTGCCATTGGTGAGCTATCTGTCAATGGAAACACATGAAATATAGAACTACACAGGGCACAAGGTTGGGGTACATCTCAGACAGGAAGGTGGTCCATCGCAGGACACATAATCATACTCATAACTTCTTCTGAAGGATAGTATATTATTCGTGGCATATCTAACAGAAATATAATGTACTGTAGCAGTAATACTTCTATGTTAGCAGTTTTTTTTTTATTTTTGACTTTCAGACAGTTGTCTCCCCCGTGTGGTAAGTTGTTGTCATTACGCCATAATTTATGGAGTGCCTTGTCTATTGACTTAACAATGCTTATTAAAACTGTCCAGGGCACCTGACCAAGGTTCCAATGGGGGAATTTATGTACGCTAAGCTGTCAACATACTACCCAAATATTGCAAAACATTCAGATCGCAAAAACAGCCACAATTCTCAAAACAATTTACAGTTTTTATTATTATTAGATTTAACAGGCAACCATTATGGTAACAAAGACAACTAGCAAATAATGACAGGTAAAACACTCCTTTGTCTGTCAACAAAGGCCGGCTGGCTTCTTACTCGTTTACAATATTACTAGTAAAATCTGATGAATGAGACACGCGGAGTGACATCAGAGGTCTGTCACAGACGAGAGCCGGTAGATTCTCGGGTGTCGGATCGCTGCCGCGTCCCTAGTCACGCTCCCAGGAAGGAGATGGCCGTGTCCCGCTCGTCCACCAGCTCGGCGGCTGTGGCGTTCATCTTACCACGGGAGAAGTCATTGATCGTGAGGTTATTCACGATCTTCCACGTCTTGTTCTGTGGGGAGTAGGCCAGAGGGACATCCAATCAGAATTTAGCATGCCCTACCAACTTTTTGACTACACATACAGAATCAGAAGAGCACTGTAGCTTCCCCGAGGCACAGCAACGTCTATATCGACACATGAGGAAGACCAGTGAGCAGCGTGTGCACAGCACATGAAAGTGTGGTCTCACGCCGAGGCGCCATACCTTGATTGTGACCGGGAATGAATACATTAGGTCATCACTGACTCCATATGAATTCCCGGAGGAGTAAACACCCATGGAGACGAACTCTCCCTACAGCGGACAAGAAGGGGTGAAAGGTCAAGCTGTGTTCCAAACAAACAGACTGAAATGAGTCTCTGCTTCATTCTGCAGGTGAGGAGGAGACCAGTGGAGCTAAAGGTCCTCGATTGTCTCTCTGCTGCATGTGCTAGTTTTATTTTTTTTAACATGGGAACCTGTTACCCTCAAAAAGGGCTCTGATACAGGGGCCATGTTGTCAAACACAGGAACTGGACGTGTTCTAAGGCCACCCGGCCACCCACCGCCAGCTGAGTAAATGTCACCGGCTCCAAAGCTCGTTCTGATTGAACCCATGGATGCTGGGTGACAGTCCCCACCCTCCTGCTCCGTTCCCCGCTCTCACCTCAGGAGTGCCGAACCAGATGTCCCTCATGTGGTCACAGATGGCCTTGGCAGCTGACATGGCGCTGGACAGCTTCCTGGCTTTGATGACGGCCGCTCCGCGCTGCTGCACGGTCTGGGGGGGAAGGGGGCATCAGGAGTGCACACACACACACACACACACACACACACACACACACACATACACACACACATACACACACACACACATACACACACACACATCTGGGCTCTGTGGCACCATATATTCCGCATAACATGAGATAAGAGGCAGGATCATTAACTATGGTGAGCTCTCAGGTCTCCTCTACGTTAAATATTAATATTCCAACTGCAAAGTTACGATTTTGGGACCAGAGGGCAGTTTTCTGTATGACAGCAATCAAACCAAACTGACAAATGTTCTGCAGTTTATTGTGTGTCACCTCCATCCCACCCCCATTTTACAGTCCTGATTGGGTGGGGGTGGGGGGCATGAATCGCTTTATCACAACTAACTAGCTGTTAATCTGCCACTAGCCTCTGCACCAAAGGCACTGCAAAAGCGTTCCCATGGATGAAAAGACAGTAATGCTGAACAGTATATTAAATGGATGCTGCCCCTTTAAGATGACACACTCTTTAGCTTAATAAATCAAATCATAAGTCTAAAGGCCAGGTTGTGTGAATTAGCACGTAACACAATGTTCCCCACAACACAAAACTGTTTTCTATCTGGGTACAGAGGCATGGAGGTACTGAATGCAAATAACTGCAGAAATAACTGACCAATCATTTTAAAAGACCATTAAAGGCACGGGGCTCTATCTGTAGAATCTTTATTTTTAATAGTAAAGGCATTTTGGTGATTTCAAATGTTCTTTCAGTCTTTTTATCTTTACTAAAGTTTTAGAGATGGTGATGCTAGTAGCATTCCTCTTGGAGGGGTGAAGTTATCCTAATTGGGGGAGTTCTCAAGTTCCCCAGCAGGGGGCGGACTGAGCTCATTGACTCACAGTGATGAAGTCCCCCTTGAGCCAGGCGATGTCATTCACTGCATCCAAAGCGGACACCTCCTTGCCGCGTAGATTGACCGTGGCGTGGTGGACGTCCGGGTACTGGGTGGAGGAGTGGTTCCCCCAGATGATGACATTCTTGACGCTGTCCGAGGACACGCCTACTCGCATGGCCACCTGAGAGCACACATTTTTAAAAAGGACACAAAGACAAATAAGGGACACAACAAACTGGAAGTTGAGGCGTTAAATACTGAACATACAGGTCAATGTTAAAGAAACGGTACAAAAGCATTAATTCGCTACTAGCTCATAGGGGTTTCACTTACACAAAAATGTTCTGAGGGCAGAAGGAAAATGATTGGTTCAGAGAGATAACCAATCAAATTGTAGAGGAGGTGGGTTAAAGCAACTAGAGGAGGTGGGACCAACCTATCAGATGCCTTACTCCTGCTTCCTCTAGTTGTTTGGACCCACCTCCTCTACAATCTGATTGGTTATCTCTCTGAACCAATCATTTTTCCTTCTGTCCTCAGAACATGTTTAAGTAAGTAAAACTCGCATGAGCTCAGTACTACAGGGGTCGATGCAGCTGTAAGAATGGCCTTAAAGGGACAGTCCACGTCGCATGGCACAGGGGCAAACAAGACAGAGACCTGTGAGCGGGCTCTGTTATGGTCCAGCCTGGTCAGGCAGGAGAAGTTCTCCTTGGGGATGGAAGGGGCAGACTTGGAGGCGATCAAGCAGTTGGTGTTGGCTGGATTTCCTACAACCAGGACCTGAGAGAGCAAGTAAGGGAGAAGCAACCACATGTCAAATGCAATAAACCGCCATGTCCTTCCAGAATAATCCCCACCATGAGCCACAAAGCAGCCATTTCGCCGCAATGTTGTGCAGTTTAGCTGAGGTACCGCTGTATAGTCAATCAATAAATTACTCCAGGAGATCTCCTTCACTGCACATAAAATCAATGTTAAATGTCGATGACATATTGAACATACACCAGTTACAACTGTGGTATATAATATATAATTAATAGATCTGTGGTTTATACTTTTTGTGTCTTGTCAAGATAAACTATTCATGTTGTATAATACTCCTATTTTGACAATAAACTAATTATGGAAATCCATTTCTCTGGTTGCTATCTAGCAGCTATTTAAATCTGTGGGCAGTTTTTGGTTAGTTTAATGACATTTTCCAGGTCCTCAATTTTCTGAGTGCTTACAGGAAGCTCTGCAAATAACCACTTCAGATACATTATGTCAGAACAGACCCCTTATCAGCAGCTAAACCTAATGTACAGTGGTAATTATGTTAAATTACTTTTTTCTTTGATTATGCGTGATGACTGAGACAGCCGTACAGCTGGATCAAACCAAACCAACGACTTGGCAAATTAGTTTGAACCAAGGAAATGGACCTGAGTCGATATAATCACATGACTGCACTGGAGATTAGACACCAGCAGGAGGCGCACTCGAGCAATTCAACACCACGTCAATACAAGTCCTGAATAATTTAAATTCTAACCATATTTCACTAAAAGACAACCGTAGTTATACATAAAAAATAAATATGACCAGTATAGGATAAATTAATGCTCTGCAACTCTTACTAAAAACAATCCTGCTCTTGAAAGACCCTATATGTTAATCAAAGACAAATGTAAATGAATTAGAATTTTAACTATAAAAGGTGAACTGCCTCTTCAGAGTCAGTCACCTTCACAGTCTTCTTGGCATACTTGTCCAAGGCAGCCCCCTGGGTCTTAAAGATAGCTACATTGGCTTTGAGAAGGTCCTTTCTCTCCATGCCCTCCTTCCTGGGCATGGAGCCCACGAGGATTGCAGCATCCAAGTCCTTGAAGCCCACCTCCACCTTATCCGTTGGAATTACCTCTGCAGAAATACAGCAATTAGGCCCTTCTTAGTCTTAAATAAAAGTATACTTTCAATATATCTCAAACCTCTAACTTTTTTTCTGGGTGTAAAAAAACATGCAGGTGCTATTTATGGTAACAGATGATCATTAATCTATAATCTGCAGACACATCAACAGGATGATTAATATTATTACAGCCACAAATGAACAAATAAGTCAGTAATTTATTGGCCAGTTGCTTTGATATACTGCTTAGCTAGTGGATTCTCAGATAACATTGTCCCTTGTCCCCGGCAGTGATAGGCTGCTTTTTCAGGGTGAACTTCAGTCAGAGTTCATTGATTCAAGCCCCAGTGAACACTGTCTCCTTGTTGTCTGCACCAGCAAGGACAGGGTTGGTAGGAGATTCATTCAGAATTCAACGGACCAATCAGAGAGCTCCTGCTGAACACACCTCCTCATAGGCCATGCTGTGAACAAGCTGTGTTCTTGTGGAAAAAACCAGGATAGCAGGGGTGGGAAATGAGTAACATGCCTTCAGATGACAACTATCCTTAAGGTGGAATTGATGCCGAATCGCTGCATCAAGTAAAAACTGCAGAAAGATTTTTCTTAAAATGGCTTCATGAACAAAAAGGTACAAAGAACATGCAGGGTTTAAAGTTCAGTTTGGTCAGCAGTTATTTTTTGACCTTGCGAACTCAGACAAACTCACCCCTTAGGAGCGGGAGTGCACAGTCCTGCAGCTCCATAACCACGCCATCCAGAACGGGCAGCATGGCTGGGATGTCCAGCAGAACTAGGATAATGGGCTGGTAAAAATATTTCAACATGAAGCTCTTTTTTGTACCAAAGCCATTATGTAATATATAGATAAGTACGTTAGATCACACTTAGAAAATATACCGGCGTTTTGCTTTATGTTAGTTCCTTATAATGACACTTGTAGTTATGCAATATCGCCAAAAATCTGCCGGAAAATGAGGTTTTTACCTGGTCCTTGCCAAAGACATCTCCCTTGGCAATGCTGTACAGGAGGGAGTAGGCGATCTGCCCTGCGGCGCCAGTTACCAGGACACGAATGGGATCACACTGCGAAAACACAGAGCCGTCATCTGCAGGGATGCCATCTTAAAAATAAATGTCACGCTTCGGTTGGCAAATAGCTGATGGACAGTAATTGCCATGATTTGCTTAGACGTTCCCCTTGTAACTGCCAGAGTTATGTTTAAACCGGATATACAAGTAAAACCAAAAATTACACAACGAAAAAAAGGAACTGCATGCAAAAGTGCCATACGCTCGTAGCTAGACGGTTTACGGCTGTTTTTAACATTTAAACGTTAACATTACAGCAATACACGGGTAACCCTCCCTCTTAAACTGTGAATGCAGGCCCTATATCTGAAATATGAATCCACATCACAATCAAATGACATGTAGGCCTACTGCAAATACCTACATAACATTATTACAAGTAGTATTTAAAAGCGGAGCTTTTTATTCCCGATATGAAGCAGAAAACGCACAACAAATACATTATTTTAGACGATTTTAGGAGTTGTTCTACTATCCTCACCACAGCACAGATATACCTATCTTACCATCTTTCCAGCTTCCGATTTAAAGCCAGTTGCTCCCCCAGCCTGAAAGGGTCACCTTTACTACATGCACTGATATGAAGTGGGTGAAAGTAACGCTGCCACTGTCGTGCGCTGGGATCTGTGGTTAAAAGTTCAAGATTTCTCACTGTCTGACGGTACAGGCTATAAAAACACACCACCCATAACTACGCTGATCCGCCCATATCCTTTTTAGGAAAAGCAGAAATCGAGTTAACGATAACATAGCACTTTTACCTATTAAGCTCTCCGACTCACAGTGACATTTAATGCCGGTAACTTGGAAGAAATAAAATTGCTAGAACTGTTGGTTTGCGTGAAATGAGTAGAAGGTCAGATTCCAAGGGTACATTTGAAGAGTCTCCGCGTGTTATTATTACTGATCGTTTGGTAAATTAAGTGCAAATGAGTATTTTAGCAGCGCAGGAGCATATTCTCCGTGTCCTGAACGCGTGCAACGCAGTGTCCTTATGTAAGAATAAACAGGGGAGCCTAAGTCGCGAAAAATAAAAGGTCGTTGAGGGAACAGTAGAGACCGTCGCTCAGAAAGAATGATTTCGTAAAGTAATACTACTACTAATGATGATGATGGTGATGGAATGTTACTCTGTGACAAGCCTAAGCAAGTATCCGTCCATTGGGTAGTATGTCATGCCTCAATAAAAGTTGATATAAAATCCACAATGTAAAACAATGACACTAAGCATCTTCACACACAAACGATCTAAATGTATTTTGCTACACCGTCACTAGTGGGAACCTGCTTTGTTCGCTTGCATTTGAGAAGGATAAAATCAAATCTGAGGAACGCAGCGTTAAATTAGCGCCGCGGTTTTACTTGTCTGTGAGGAGGATACACTCGCAACGCCCAGTTACTTAGCTGTCTTATTGAACATCAGGAATAGGATTCCAGCAAAGACGTTCAGATTTACTAAGAGAGTTACCGGTGTATCGTGCTGCAGGCTGGATTTAGTACAGAGACATGTTGTTCTGAGGTCCATTCCGATGGTCCTCATATGTATCACAGGTAGCTTATAATTTTACGTTTGCACGCACACTCCCGTTTCAGCACCTGCCTGGCCATGGTGGTGTACACTCCTATCGGTACGTTTGGAACAGCCACCGTTCTAACCGTGTGTGGTTTACGATATCTGTAAGTCCCTCCCAGCTCCTGCAGGTGGCTGACTGATTGCATCCAGAAGATCCGTCATGTCCTTGTCCATATAGGCTATGTGGTACCAAAATTAGCATCTATGTCCTGTACTGTAAATGCCTGATCAGGGGTATGGAATATCTATCTATCTATCTATCTATCTATCTATCTATCTATCTATCTATCTATCTATCTATCTATCTATCTTTTCACAAAAGGTAAACTGTGAATTTTATTTATATATGCTGATAATTTGCATAATGTTGAACTGGTAGCTGATTCAGATTTAATCATAGCTAGGCCCTACATACGACGGAGCACAGATCTACAAATATTCATAAAAAGCTCAGACATCCTGCAGAGTACCGTCCCAAAATGTGCACTGCAACGCCTGGAGAAAGAGGGAAATAGGGCAGCCGTAGAGGCGAAAAGCTTCGGTAAACGGAGCTCTCCATGGTGCTTACTACATACCCACAGCTGTGGCCAGGCTCCAAATGCCAGGCACGGGCAAATGATTTAACCCTCCAAAAGAATTCTGCAGTTACCCCAAGCATATGAATAACCGCAGTTGTGTATTGAATTTAATGTATTAACCGATTCCGTTAGACCCATGAGAAAAATATACGCACAAATAGCGTAATTAATTACTAGTGGATGTCACACTATTCATGTCTTACAAATTAACCAAATTGCGCGATATATATGATAATTTCTGCCGTATTTTCACGAGCATTCGCGGTAGGATAGGGTGGTTGGAGTTCAAACATATCATGTGGGCGTGTTCGCATGCATTGTCTTCTATAAGTGTCCCACGGCATCGCGGCTTCTGCTGTTGGCATCAAGGAGGACCCCCTTACCTGCGACGAAGTCGCCCTGACCACCAGATACATGGCTGTCAGTAAGGTCAGCATCTTGAAAACGCCGGTCCCCGCTCCCCGATGTACGTCCGCTTCGTCCCCTTATCTCCAAGGCCGGTGCAGGAGCAGCGCGGCACGATGCTGCGAGCGGAAGGTGCGCTGGAGAATGCGATGCCTACGAGAGGCGCGTTGCAGTATCCGACACACACGCAGCCCTCATTGCGCCTCCACACACTCTCACCGGCGTTTCAGTCCCCTAATAAGCTTTGCGGAACGAAAATAACCCTAGAACCGCTGCGTGTAATCGTTCCTCCATTTACGATCACTGATCTATATTAAAACACTGCTTCCATCACGCCTAAGAGTAAGAGATGACATCATTGCAATTGAGGCACTCTGCGGTGGACTGGTATTAATTTCTTTGCATATATTAATAAAACACCACGCATCAGTCTGCTTTTCCGCAGCGCTGCGTCGTTTTGGCAATATTTCAATTCGTTGATTTATTATACCTATGTTGGGTTGAGGGTACCGCGTTAGAGATCGATGTAGTTTTGTAGGAGTGAAGGTAAGGCTGTGAAACATACGGAAGAAATGAGTCGGATGCGGTTCTATACCGAGTTTAAAGCAGGATGTATACGGGATCTATCCATGAAAGATGGAGTAACTTCGGACTGTCCCAAATCGTTTTTAACCTTTTTGGCTAACTTGGGATTTATCGAAGTAGATCAATATATACAATATATATTTGTGTTTTACTGAATATTTTAATTACTTATAGAAAAATAACTGTAACACAGGCCAATGGATATCCCTATTTTGAAAAAGATAAACTAAAAGGAATATTAGTCAATAACTGAAATAATTAGTTTATACTAACAGTTTAATTGCTTACAAATTTGAGGCAATTTGCTCCTCTACATATGTTTTCCCCAATATTCAGATGTGCTCACAATTACCCCCCCCCCCCCAATATATAGGCCTATTATAATTAGGGCCTTGCCCCCCCCATCTCTGGTGGGGCATTCCCCGTAACGCTGAATGCACAGAGACGAGGCAGACCCCGGAATGCAGGAGACTGATAGATTTGTTGCACCAAAAGCCCAAGGGACAAGGCAGGCGGATAGTCGGGTCGAAAGCTGGAGGTTGAAAGCCGGGTGGATCAGTCCTGCGAATAAAGAGGAGACATGGAGACGACAGGGCAGGAAGCAGGATGGAGGCAGACCAGGATGACAGGGCAGGGAAGGCAGGCAGGGCAGGCAGGCAGAGACGACCGGGGAAGCAGGGCAGGCATGACAGCAGGATATGGAGAGGCAGGCAGGGCAGGAAGGCAAGACACAAGACAGAGAGATGCTTAGTAAGTGTTAAATGGCAACAGCACTTCGCAACTTTGGGAGGTTGCTGAGAGGTTAAGTAGCCTTGTCCGATTGCGATAATCAGCGGCTTCTGTGCCGCCCCACCCCTGGGGGTGTGACATTCCCTGCCTCAGGCCAACGGTTTCCGGGATAGACTCTGGGCCTCTGTGACCCTGTAGGATAAGTGGGTATGGAGAATGGATGGATGAACATTTAGGAAAGCGTGAGGAAAAAGAGACATCATTTTAGGCACCCAATGGATAGCTGAAAAAAGTGTCACGCCCCGACTGTCCCGATCCCCCTGTGTGCCACGCCTCCTCATTTACCTCCTGTGGAATCCTCTTGTTATCAGCTGTTTCTATCTGTGTTAATTAACTCTGTGTATTTAAGCGAGTGTCTGTGAATGTTTAACGAGTCCGTTCACTGACGTCAGTCCTGCTTGTTGCTCCGTATCCCCGAATTGTTCTCCCCAAATAAATCCCTCGTTCCCCCGAATCCCTGGACTTCTTCCCCGCTCCGAACCTGCGAGTCATGACAAGAAGGGACGGGTCAATATCTGCCTTCTCAATTTCAAGAAAGCCTTCTGTGGTGTTTGACTATGTCAAACTATGTGATGTTCTCAGGATAATGGGTGTACCAGTGCATATCATTATTCTTTGCAGAGTTTCTATTCTGGAAAAGAAGCCACGGTCAGGATGGAATATGGAGAAACTGACTGATTCCAAATTAGGAAAGAGTTAGACATTTCATGCTATCACCATACCAATTCAACTTCTGGGCAGAACATGTTTGTATAATGAAAGCAGCTGGACTGGAAAACAACAATCTATTGTGAACTCAGGATAGCTGAAAGAAACCTCCAAAGATCTGAAGAAAACAAAGTTTATGACCACAGGGCCAACAACTAACTGGTGTTGATAAGGAAGGCATAGAGGCTATAGATAACTGGGAGTTTTACTTACTCAAAAATGTTCTGAGAACAGAAAGAAAAATGACTGGTTCAAATAGATAACCAATCAGATTGTAGAGGGGGTGGGTCCAAGTAACTAGAGGAGGCTGGAACAAAACATCTGATTGGTAGGCCTCTAGTAGCTTAGACAATCTGATTGGTTATCTCTTTGAACCAACCGTGTTACCGTCTGTCCTCAGAACATTTTTGTGCAAGTACAAGTCCCATGAGTTTATATACAGCTTTTGTTTGCTAGGACAAAGAAATACATTGCAAAATGGTGCTTTGTGAGGAAACACCTTGAAAAAAATCTTCATCCCAAAATATGATATTTTCTGGGACATGAACATGGGACAATGAAGAAGCAGAGCAAAAAAAGTACGGACAGTTTGAGTTTGATGCTGGCCAACGATTTTTAAGACTTTGAATACTGTATAAGTGGATTCACTATTAAATAAAGCCTGAACTTTCACCTGAAGCTAGTCAGACTGAAGCTGTGCAAGGTGGACAGACTGAGGCACCACAACATGAGCATGCCATCGAGTAGCCTGAGAGACCAAAGGGAAGGGGGGAGATTGTGGAGGGAAGCCATCTGCACGGCCGCCTGGTGTCCATAGCGACACTGATTAATGATAAAAGAAATGGCTGTTACAGTCAGAACCCTGCTTAATTACCACACCCATTTTAACATTTACAAATGAAAAATATTAAATAACTGCTAATGACCATTAATACGATTAAAGGCCAAATTAAATAATTTAACAATATAATTTGGTTACAAGTGCAAATGTCTGAAGCAAATATTACACTGTATTCCATTAGCTTCCATTGTGTCTTTTCTTGTTTTTGGTGAAGTATTTTTGGAGGATGTCTCTAATTTCACATTAACAATCTTAATACTCCAATTTAATATAGTCCTGGGGCAGACTGCGCGGTATTCCACATTTTTTCCATATTCTTTAGCATTACATGTTAAATATTAATGACGTCTATTTAATAAATGATGTCAAGTAGCATCATTCAAAACACTGGTTATGCTAACATGAGATACAATAGGCCTATGAAAAGTCTGCTATGTATTTGAATACCAAACACTTATTTGTTTACTTATTTGTTTAGAATAAAATCAAACTCAAGCATGAATCTGAAAAATGAAACACGAGAAAACATACCAGCAGTGGAATTGAGTAGTAGAACTTATTTTAACTATACATATAGCAATACATAAATATAACAACCAATAAAAACCTATAATTGTCTTCAAACCCGAAGATTGTTAAAAATAAATGCGAGATACCGGCATTCATTCTCTGCCACCCTTGATCTGCAGATATTTCACTGATCTTCCAGCTTCAACACATGGTTCAAGCACAAAGCAGGAAAAGGCTTTATTGAGAAATCTAACTGGCATGGTTTCAGAGCAGTTTGCTGAAGATGAGCAGAATGTAAGTCAGTTCTTTGCTGCATGAATACAGAATCACTAAGCAGTTATGACATGGTTTTTTTAGGACTATGGAGTATACAATGATTAAATAAAAACCTAATACTGGACATTTAAAGCAACATCAGTTATATACTAACATTTTCAGTTCACCAAGTTTTCCTGTTTATCACCTATCATCTTGGATGCCCATGATTTCACCAGCTGCCAGATATCCCAGTTAAATGAACTGGGAAAGTTAGCTGAGCCATGGGAGAGTACAGGCATGTACGTGTTGTGTTCTAATCGTTCTGGTAAAAGTTTCTCAGTGTCACACCCTGCATCCCTTCGCCCTCGTTCTCTAATGAGACACACCTGTTACTTGTTTAATCTTGCCTCGAAGCTCGAAGAAAGTGAGGACCTGGTTCTCCTCCGTAGGAAGATCACGCTGCTCCCCCATTTCAGGGATCTCCCAGGTCAGAGGGACGTCCCAGTCAGCACACCCTGAGGAACCATATCTGATGGATGCCAAAACACACAAGAGCAAAGAAACATACAGTAAATGCCAAAATATGAGCAGACAGTCATACACATTCTAACTACTTCTAAAGATTCAGAAGAATTGCTGCAAATAGACAAAAAGTACTTGCAAACACATATGCAGATATGAACATTAGTCTGATTGATTGTATGGATCTCCTACCAGCAGATGCTGCGAGGACGCTAAACAGGGTGTGGGCAGGATATGTGGAGGAGGAGAGTCATACATTCTGCAGGAACTTACCTCCAGCAGGTTCACCACTTCCTGCAGATACCCCACAAAATCCTGGGCTGATGTGGCAGAAGGGCACAATCACCTTCACAGCGCAGCAAAGAAGTACCTGAGAGCAAACTCTCACTATACACATAATCACAATATACTTTACTTAACAGTAAACTATACAGAAAAACTTACTACATCAGGAAGAATTTCAGAGTGGTAGGGGTGAAACCAGCAATACCTACTTCCAAGGTACTGGGACCTTCCTAGACAGACTCCTGCCTCTGGGCAAGAGAAGGTTGCTGGAAATACTCTGTTATTTTCGCTAAACCACTTATTTTATCGATGGCCTCAGCAGAAATATCTTTTCACCTCTCATTGTATTGTACAGTCTTTGGTTTCCCTGTGATTCCCTCCCCCTTAAACAGACGGATCAGAGACAGGCAAAGAACGGCTGTATTGCTGAGGGTTGGGAGAGTTACAGCAAGACACAAGAGTGAGCAGGAAAGAGAGAGTGATGTTGGAATATTAGTGAAGTTTAGTAAGAAAAGAGTGTAAGAGAGACTGGCGATACCAGATATGCAGATCACACTGTTACACACCTCACTGTAATATGTCAAACCTTCAGAATTATATAACGGACTGTTTTGTATTTTATGTTACACTAATACTAGGCTGCTGGTTGTAATGTGTAGTAATCTATACAGTAAAGTTGACTGATGGTTGCAGATCAGGGACAAATACTTTAAAGTTCAGGTAAACATTGTGTCTCCTGTTTATGTCGCGCCATATAGAGGAAGGTAACATAACTAATGAGTGTCAAATTACAGGTACTGAAGGACATAGAGGAGGTCCAGAGGCCCATGTTTACGGTGCACGTCCCTCCACCAGACGTCACCTTGGGCTGGCGAGGACGCTCTTCAACAAAGGAAATAAAGGAAGATACAGATAAGGAAGGAAGACTTTTCTTATTAAAGTTGTTATCCTCCCAATTTAGATAATTTGAAATGAGCTTTTCATTACATGTGTGTCAGTATACATAAAGTGTGGATAGGAAGTATTGAGTGACTATGTGTAACAACCCCCCCCCACCCCCCGTAATTTACTTCCATGATCATTAAACAGCTACATGCGGTCACATTTTATGAAAAGATGACAGAAAGCAGCGATTTCTTCACAGAAATTTTTCATTTTAAAGAGCGCGAGAGCCAAGTGAAAGGTATGCGTCTACATATACTTCACATAAAATTTAATTAATGAGTATTAATGCTGAGATTTGCCTAATAGGCCTATTAAGGAAGTTCCAAATCGTTACTGAAACCTCCATCCTTTCTATATTGAATACTTCATTTTGAGAGTCAATTCTAATGTTTAAATATATCATATTTAAGTAGTTTATCTAATGTTTAACTAGTGATTAAAGAAATGCAATGATCAATCCACCAGCACCCCCACCCCCACGCCTCCCAGCTTATACCTGGATTGGGTACCGATCTTGGTGTTGTGTTGGAATCAGATAAAAAAGAAAATCAGTGGTATCACCCATTCCTTAATCAAAATATTAAAAATATTGTCACCTTGAAAAAGCAAGTGATGGGAAATGTAGGTAACAGGGCATTGCACCTAGAGTGCTAAAAATTGCATGCGGCAATAGCAAAATGGGTCAATCTGGAGACAAATTTCATTGCATTAAATGTAACTGACCACAAGAGGGAGCCATCGCTCTGTTTTGGCGAGCAAGCTACACATGCCTTACCGGAGTCCCTGTACACCTCCACTCCACCAACCTTCCTTAAACTCCTTGCCAAGTCCAAAGAGCATGGATGTAGGACATAATACTGTTGGTTCCATTTCCCACACGGGGGTCAGCAGGATGCCTTCATTTGAATCCTATGTGAGGAATCATCCACTATGGCAACACATGTTCTGTTACAAGGGTGACACAGTATACTTCAAGCCCGGCACTGCCCTACTGACGAGGGGATTTTCTCCTTTGCTGCATCCTACTTCCTGCGCCCAGCAGCTACTGGCGCGGGTACAGAACAGGATACGGTTTCCCAGAAATCTCAGGTGACTTAAACTGAAGCGGAGAGAAGAATTCCTCTTTCTAGCAAGAGGGCAAGAACAGTCCAGGTCGTATAATACAGAACAGGCAGAGAGGACATTTTATAATTCTCTACACATTACATCAGATTACCTGTAAGGAAGAGATATGGTTGACAAACTCACAATCATACAGAATTTCTTTACAAAAACGTCTCCCTCTAGAGCTTCCTGAGTGAGCCAGGGTGTTAATAAGCTTCATTTTGCCAGCAGTCTGATCACCGGGCCCCACGTGACAGGCTGAATTTGATCTGTGATGAGGAGGGTCCAAATCAGCAAGGCTATCGCTGCTGGCTGCTGTGCAGATGTTCTTCACTGGTTTGTTATGACACCCCGTGATGTGCCAAGTGTGTGTGAGACATGCCTGGCAGGGGCAGAGCATACGATGGGAGTGAGCATAAATCAGCTGCCTTACGTTTCCTGAGAGCCGAGGACATGCTGCAGATAGCTGAGAAGGACATGAAGTCAGAACTTAATCAGAGCTTCATTAGTAAATGTGAAGGAAGATAAACACAGGGCTTTATTTTCTGTTTTGATTAGTTATGTCTGGCTAGTATGTTTTACTACAAGAGCACCTCACTCAGTCATGTTTCCACTGTAATCCTTCTGTGTTTTTCTTTACCAAAAATACTCGCAAATTCCCAAACTGAAAACCACACTGTTGCCTGATATAACTTCCATTTACTACTGTGAACAACATCTTAAAGACATACATCAGAACGTACACTCGGGGTCAACTTATAATTTTTTATGTCAGACTACGGCTAATAACAACACAAGTCATCAAGTGGCCATAAATTATAGTGGCCATCAAATATAGCAGCCATTGACTACAGTGGTCATTAAGTACAATGGCCATTGCATATAATGACCACTGCTATTGAGTACAGTGGCCAGTGAGTATAGTGGGTATTGAGTATAGTGGCCAGTGAGTATAGTGGCTATTGAGTATAGTGGCCTGTTAGTATAGTGGCTATTGAGTATAGGGGCCTGGGAGTATAGTAGTTATTGGGTATAGTCAAACATTGTCCCAGGTATAGGGAGTGAGACATCTGCTATGGACACTTCATGGAAGCAGAAACAGTCTGAGGATGCTGGGTTATTAGGACGGCAGCATAGAGTCTTAGCCTCTCCTGATCTTGGATACATTCACTGCTGGCTCTAGTGCCACTCACAAAGGGCTGCCATGACACCTCGGGCACTGCTTCGCTGTCCAGATGCGGAATGCTTTCTTCAGCACTCTGCAAGAGCAGAAAACCCACTGTCAGACATGGAAACCCGTGTCCCTCTCCGGATGCCTGTAATGATAGCGCCTTGCTTTTCTCGCCCGTGTGCTCCGCAGCCATGGGCGTCAGTCTTGGACCAGACCGGCGTGTTCCATTACACTCTGGCCCGAGCGCTGCAGCTCCTCCCAGGGACCATATGGCATCCGCACAGCCGAGTGAACGAAGCAAGGAGACGGCGGAAGAGGACGCGGTGAGAACCTGAGGCCCTACCCGCCTGGAAAGCACAACGGCCAAAAGCATCTTCTCTATCCCCATGAACCATCCTTCTCTGCTTGTTTTCTAGAGTGTTTCAGGGCAACACACACAGGTTTAGTGCCGCGTGGCCATTCTGCGTCATTTGAGGCAAAGTGAATCTTTTGATATGTGAACATTGGGAATCTTTAAAAATATTTTTTGCACTGAAACACCGAAGCCAGGCGATGAATTCTGGGATACAAAGCAGTGTTACAGACAGTATATAACAGGAACCTATTGGGAATCACTCTTAACTGCATATATTCAGGGTTGCCAGCACTCCGCTCACGCTTCCAGACTCTCACGCTCATGCAAGAGACATTACGGCCAATCTAAATTATTCCATTATAATCCTAAAATTAGCTACATCAAAAGCACTGGGGTATTTTGCAAACCATACAATTTACAAAGAAATAAAACTTACATACATGAAAGTGCGGGTCCTGATTTATCTCAAACTGAAAATCTCACTTCAGCCAGTTGACCAAAGTTGGCAACATAGCCTGAACTGGAGTGAGCAGCTCATGGTACTTGGTGCCTGTCCTGCTACAAATGACAATAAACCTTTTGAATAGTTTGAAGTAGGAGCGATATTGATTTTGCTCATGGATATACGTGCGTTTTTACTTATGACCAGCAGAGGACGCCATTCTCGCGCCATTCAATGACGTGTCTGGTGGTGGCGCAAAAACAAAGCCTGACGTTGCTGTAGAGGAGAAAGAGAAAGCTCCTTAGTGGGAAATCCCCTTGAGAAGGTAGCTAAGATAGGGGTTTTTGAGCCAGAAGTGCTTCCTACATATACATTCCTTTACACGAGATTTAAACGTCTTTCTTCACTCCAGACTTGATTTAATTTAATGAATGTTTTTATTGAATGAGCGCCCTCAGGTGGTGAAATCTGATCTGTTCTCAGGTCAGCTGAGGCCATATCCATTTCATTGTTGAGGTTTAATCCATTTTGTTTTCATCTGTATTCTTGAAACTGACATGATCACGATATAAAAAGACCGCAGACCTTCTCTGTGGAAAACATTTTTATATATTGGAGTTAATGCATTTCAAAAACAATGCTGGATAACAAAAACACACTTAAATATATTCATATTAAACGATTAAAAATTACAAACAATATCACATTAAAATAAATCATTAATATAAATTCTGTGAAAAGAGCAATTTCTATTTTACAATTTTTTCTCCATCCATCCAATCTCGTAGTCTAAAAAATAAGGCTGAGTTCAATTAGGGCAATAATTAGGTGTTTCAAACTGAGAATGTTACGTTCAGCAAGTGGTTTGGGGTCGAGGTATTAAGGTGCCATAAGAATAGCTGAACTGTCCAGGTATCTGAAGCTAACAGTTTTCTGTGATCAGTCAGCTTGCCTCTACTTGCAGGTCCAACGATTCCCTCTGGGGTAAGAATTTGGGAAATGAAATCTGTCACTCTTCGTTTGCACACACGTTTGTCGAGTCAGCCTCGGCGGTTAAGCGCGGACCAGCCGCGGCTTGTCGAGCACAGTTACCTCCTGTGGCGTGTGCTGCCGTCGCACGGTTACTGCTTTTCACCAGCGCCAGATGAACGCGCTAACAGCGTATGAATTGCTTATGGGGAAAATGGTTCATTGGCTGTTCATTACATTTGAGTGGGTGTTACAGGTTAAATTCCAATCAGATAACATGTGACACATGTGGAAGCTGCAGGGGAAGTTAATGGCTGAGACTGGCTGTCTCCGGGGCGACTCTGAAACTCCTCGTCGCCAGATTTCCCAGCAGTCCTGTCAGTCACTGAGACAAGCGTCAAGAGCGCAAGAAAACAGCTGCACGTCCGCACTTCATGGAACAAAGAGGCAGAGAATGACCATTTCCCCCTCTCCTCTGTTCACGGTAATTGCACCTCTTGGTGAGAGAGTCTTTCAGCATCTGCTCAAGCCACACAAAGGAGAGAAAAAGTACAGCAGGTGAAATTAAGACAGCTGAGGCTGATAGTACCCGCTTCACGGTCTCCTGCCGCATGTACACTGTGTGATCGCTCAGTGGTCAGTTTTCTTCGGTGGTATCTACATAAATACAGTCAAATATTCTAAGATCAATTCAAATATAAATATAGACACAATTCAGAGAGACAGTGGTAGTGCAATACTATATATAAATATATTTTACAACGAGTTAGTCATATATTTTATATATTTTTGTGGAAAATGTATTACTAATACACTGTGTCTAAAGGCATATCTATATGTCCTTGTTTAAAGGAAATTCTAAACAGAACCTAAAACACAATAGAAAAGCAAATATTTGGTTCCATTTACCTTGATGACATGCACACAGACAGTTACCCTATTGACCTGCTCACAGACAGTTACCCTATTGACCTGCTCACAGACAGTTATCCTGGAAACCTGCTCACAGGTAGATACCCTAGCAACCTGCTTACAGTTACCCTGGTGACCTGCCTACAGACAGTTATCCTGGCGACCTGCTCACAGACAGTTATCCTGGAGACCTGCTCACAGACAGTTATCCTGAAAACCTGCTCACAGACAGTTATCCTGGAGACCTGCTCACAGGTAGATACCCTAGCAAGCTGCTTACAGTTACCCTGGCGGCCTGCTCACAGACAGTTATCCTGAAAACCTGCTCACAGACAGTTACCCTAGCAACCTGCTTACAGTTACCCTGGTGACCTGCTCACAGACAGTTATCCTGGAGACCTGCTCACAGACAGTTATCCTGGAGACCTGCTCACAGACAGTTATCCTGGCGACCTGCTCACAGACAGTTATCCTGGAGACCTGCTCACAGACAGTTATCCTGAAAACCTGCTCACAGACAGTTATCCTGGAGACCTGCTCACAGGTAGATACCCTAGCAAGCTGCTTACAGTTACCCTGGCGGCCTGCTCACAGACAGTTATCCTGAAAACCTGCTCACAGACAGTTACCCTAGCAACCTGCTTACAGTTACCCTGGTGACCTGCTCACAGACAGTTGTCCTGGTTACCTGCATACAGACAGTTACCCTGGTGACCTGCTCACAGACAGTTGTCCTGGTTACCTGCATACAGACAGTTACCCTGGTGACCTGCCCACAGACAGTTATCCTGGAGACCTGCTCACAGACAGTTAACCTAGCAACCTGCTCATAATTACCCTGGTGACCTGCATACAGACAGTAACCCTGGTGACCTGCTCAAGGTGTGTGGGACAAAGAGTGCACTTAAGCTAACCCCACAGCCCTGGAGCGAGTGCTGACCAGGGCTGTGATTCTTACAAGGCCTTGTACCCCATCAAGTAAACTTGTGGTGACCTACTGTACACCTACCTGGCTCCGTGGCATCTATTGTGTACCAGGCAGGGGGGGCGTCTAGCTAGCAGGACTGATAGGTGACCCAGAGTGGCACTGGGACACTCCCACCCAGGAAGTCCATCAACATCCTCATCCGCGATTGGTATCTCAGCAAGTGTAACTGATGCCCTCACACATTCCAGGAGGGATTTACACTAAGGGTGGGGTTGAAAACAAAAAGCAGGATTAAAATCAGACCACGCTTACTGCCCCATAACTCACCACATGAGCCCTTCCTTCACAATGAAGTCATTCGATCGGCTTCTCTTGTTATTGTGTATATGCAGCATTGTGAGCAAACTCACAACTGCGATGCTACAGCGTACATTCCTCAACACTGACATCGTATATATTTCCAGCTGCAGGTTTTTCCTACCGAATATGCTAAGCACCCATTTATATTTGGGGCTCTCTACGTGTCAAAGATATTTCTGGAAAAAAAAGCTTTCATGCTTAGTCTGAATACCAGCATTTACCGGCCGCGAGATATTATATTAAACTCTGAATAATCGTTGCGATAGCTCTGGAAGTTAATCTGGAGGGTTTAACCTTAGACATCTCCTTTATCTACATTTTCCCCTGCATTAAGTCTATTGTGATTCACAAAGGGCTGTGGAAGGAATGAGGGGGCTGGGCTTCTGATAAGGTTGCCCGAAAAGAATTCTGCTGTTGTACTTTCGAACGAACTGATCCCGGGCAAGTTCGACAGCACGAACATGTAAATGCGTCAACATCGTTTCAGGGCTTCTAAATAAATACAGGGTGGTTCGAGATTTATCCTTGTGAGCAGAAGTATGCCGGTTAAGATGGACTGTGCAGCCGCTGCCTTGGGGCGAGTTACTGACACTTCAAAGGACGCAGCGGCATAAGTGAATTAAGTGTATAATTGTGCGCTAAATATGTTTCCGTGGATAAAGGTGTCATTTGAAACATAAATAATGGGCTAATGGAATACAAATCTGTTTCCCTAAAGCCTTTGAGCCTGGCGGTCCCGTACATCCATGAGGTCTCTCTCAGATCGGCTAGCAACGTCAGCACACGTTACCTCCCGGGGCGGATCTCCCAGCACGTTGACACCCCGCTTCTTGGCACACTCACGGGGTAATTAAAAAGGGAACATCCCCCCCCCCCTTCCCGTCTCATCCACCGCCGTCAC
>JAODJU010000111.1:212191-224148 GCA_026776725.1 Gnathonemus echidnorhynchus
TTTTCTGGGCAGGGGGTCTCCAAGAGCCATGGAGTATCGCTTTTTTAGTTCTACGTTACTCCTTAATTTCTTGAAGCAATTATGTGTAAAATAAGCCCCTTCACCTGGCTCAGGTATAAATCATGCACCAATTAAGATGAAACCCATTATGAAACCCACAGGTATCAAATGAGATTAAAACAAATAGCACATTTTCTCGTAAGGACTCACATTGCCAAGGCCTAGAGAAACAATCCATTCTATAGAAACATCAGAATAAATTTTTTTTTTTTAATGAAAGTGGGTAGATATGAGCTCAGCGGCAGACAGTTTTACTTGCTGCAGTACTGTTGCCCATCTGTAGTGACCTCATCAACTAGAGTAGGTTACTCTGTGTCCCAGGGGTAAAACCTCATTCAGGAAGATACTGTTTTATGATGTAATAATAAATCACATCAAGATTTACACGATAACTAGGCAATAACTTTGAAGATTAAACCAGTAGGAAATGGAAACTATGCAAGTCAGGATAGTTTCCATAAAAATGAATAAGAGCCATTGTTGGGTTGAATCTCTGATGCTTTGCTTGCGTGTTTCACCTGAGTTTTGCTGCAGTTTAACCCACCGGAAAGCTTGGGATTTGGGGCCATTTTAGCGAGGGGATACTTTACTCTGTTGAGTAATGAAGGGTGTAGCATAAGCGGCCATTATTCCTCGTGCTGTTTGGTCTTCTGTTCTGCACTCCTGTGTACCTCTCATCTTCCACCATCGTCCATCGCCTTCCCAGTTGCTGTGTGAGGAGGCTCACAGATGTTCACGCGGATCTTCCCTCACGCCGCACGCTGATTTTAGAGCCAGGCCACATTCCCACTGGGAATTGAAGTGACTGTCACATCGACAAACTGAATAATAAAACCCAGTGATAATTCTTTGAAAAATCAGTGCTAAACACGGTGAACATTTTTTAGACTTGTTCTACTGGAACGGTTGCAGACGTGGGGGTTGCTATACAGAGAGTATGAAACTGACACCTCTGAGCCCAACATATTTGTCTGGTTAAATCGCCAATTCAGATTTCTATCATTCTATAACCATCAACCTTACAATACAGAGTCTAATGGGGAGGCTTGTTCTGGTGATGGAACTTGATGGTACTGGATCATGACGCCACCTTCTGCTTGGCTCAGAAATATAATCACGAAATAGAAGCTTCAGTCAATAGCAGCATATTAAGTTTTTTTGTGAGATCAGCACAATCAGGTTATTATTGTTTGTGCTGGTTGGGTTCTCATGTTCATTCAATAAATAACATCCCACCCTGCTTAAAATGGTGGATGGGCACAACTTGATATTATTCTGACTATCATTGCCAGAGGAAGAGGTCTCAGTGACTGTGAGAGGCATGTTCCTTGGTGGCTTCAGTGACGGCTAGGTCTGGGAAAATGACATCACCAGCTATGAGCTATTGTACACATGTCCGGGCTTTGGCTCGGGATCCGGCACCATCAAGTTCAGTCTGTCAGGCTTCACGGAGAGCGGCACAGGGGTCAGGTTGTATTGTCTAAACACCTCGTTACACCTAAAAATGCACATTTGTGAGTAGAATGGTCCAAAGGACACAGGCCGTGGTCAACTGAACAGTAGGGGGACAAAGTCACAAGGTCAGGGGTGTCGTTCTTTGACCTGTTCCCAACAACTGGACGAGTACATTTGTGTCACATGCCAAAAGGGGCCTTCAGGCATGTGCTTGTTTCCTGCACAGGAAGGTTCTGGCACCTCTTTATGGTATGGAATACATTTTCCTGGCATGGTCTAGGTCCAGTCAAGGTCAACAAATACAAAGCGATTCTGACATTGACATTCATCCTATGGCGAAGCATTTCCATCCTGATGAGAATGAAGCCACCTAGGTTGACCGTGTCCTTCTGCACAGGGCATGAGTGGTCAATGAATGGTTTGTTGGGCATGAAAACGATGCAGAACACATACCGCGGCTGTCTCAGTCACACCGAATGAGGCAATTTCTCATTCAAAGATGTTGTATCTCTTCCATAGAGTTCCATATGCACAAAGAATCCATGCCAAGGTTTGTCGAAGATGTTCTGGCAGCTAGTGGTGATCTGGCACCCTATGTAGACACTGTACATTGGTGTTCGCATTGTTTCCATGGTTACGGATATGGTTACACTAGCAGAGCTTTAAGAAGGAAAACGTTAAGGTTGAGCTGAAGAGTGTAAAAATCATTTAGGAAATGATTTAGCATTAAGATCCGAGTTGCAGAAATTACTGTTGCAGTTATTCCATGATGCCAGCAACTTTTGGCCTTCAAAATGCCAACTTCCAAACGCATCCCATGTTCTGCGTGTCAGACGTCTCCTGACAAGGTGTCGCCTTCCCTTTCTCCAGGCCATTTTTCTGTCCCTGACTCGTATTATCTCTTTAAGCACAGGTATTGTCCTTCACCTTTCTTTCGACGTCCCATGAACTTTTCAACTCTTCAACTCCGTGGCCCCCTCGATCTCTCCTGTGGGGATTCTTTCTCTGCCTTTTTGAACCCCCCCCCCACCCCCAGTCATCCTTTTTGACTCAGCTCATGGTCACATCACTCTCAACCTGCCCCCAGGCCGGGGCCATGTACTGTGTGATGACATTGCTGGACACAAAAAACACACACACTGTCACACACACACACACACACGCACACTGTGACACACACACACACACTGTGACACACACGCACACACACTGTCACACACACACACACACACACTGTCTCACACACACACAGACACACACACACACGAATGCTGTAAGGTCGTCTCCTCCTTGCCTGAGCAATGCCCTTCCTCATTCTGTTCTCTCCTTACTGTCTGTCATTCCGATCCCCAGCCGCTCAGGTTGAATGACAGCCCCCCCCCAAGGCAGTCCAGGCCCCCCCTGGCCTGCCTGCTCTCCTCCCCTCCCCCCGGCCTGGCCGACAGTGTCGATGCTCGCTTCCCCCAACGTGGCGCCACTCTGTCCAAACCCTCTTCAATGGAAGCAGCTTCCCCTCCACAGTGAATAGTTCCCCTTCTGCGCCCCACCGGGGGCCCCCCCCCCCCCCCCCCAATGGAGCCATGATCCGCCAGAGGACTGTCTGCGATGTGTCATCTTTGCGAAACAGCAAGAGAAAGAAACACAACAATAGATCTGGAATTAGCGGGATGCAAATTGGGGTCAGAGGCAAAAGACTGACCCTTATCTGACTCTGTGAGGAATTCAGTTACAAAGATATGTTTCCATGCTGGGAGGCAAGAAAGAGTCCTTTACAGACATGCACGTCCTCTTCATGGGCTTGTTGGGCAGCCAATGATATATATTAATCCTTTAGCCATGTATATTTTCACCCATAAGTTACAGACTTTCCAGGCCGTCATTGAAGGCATGGTTTTGGACACAAACGGCCCAAGCCCTGTCCACCAGTCTGGATGACACATGCAGGCAGGTCATCACGGCAGCGGGGAGGGGGGGGGGAATCACCGCGGCCCCTTGTCCCTGCATGTGGATGTGAATGATCTGCCTGAGGCCTTTCAGCAGATGAGGGCAACCGCTGCCAGTCACACCCTAGACTTCTGCAAAGTGGGAAATGGGATCCCGAAATTCCAGAATGGAGAACAGTGCAAACAGGGCTGGCTTTTGTGTGCGCTGATTAGCTAGGAAGCGTTCAAAGCTTCAGGGTGCACGCAGTGATATGTGCAGTGCCAGTCAAAAGTTTGGACACACCTACCCATAGAAAGGTTTAATTGTCTCTATGTTTTAGAATAAAGACATCAGAACTATAAAATGACATATATGGAATTATACACTGACTAAAAAAGCATTATGGAAAAAAATATATAATTTGTTGGGGGGGGGGCAGCTCAGTGGGTTGGGACTCAGAAGGTTTCTGGTTCAAATCCCTGGGTCAGCAAAGTGATGCCACCATCGGGCCCTTGAGCAAGGCCCTTAACCCCAATTGCTCCAGGGACTGGCTGACCCTACTGTCTCCTCTACGCCAGTTCCATGAGGTGGCCTCCTGGGATGCTATTCCAGCTGTCCTGAAGGAGGTCCCGCATATGCTGTTTTTCCTTCACTCTTTGATCAAACTCCTCCAAAACCATCTCTGCTGTGTTTAAGTCAGGTGACCAGGTCATGTGCGGGGGTTAAGGGCCTTGCTCAAGGATCTACAGATGTGCCAAAGCTGGGTTTGAACCAGCGACCTTCTGATCACAGGCTCAGAGGCTTATTAGAACATTTTTTGGTGCCTTCATTCCTCAGGTAAGGTTCTTGTCAATCAATGTTTGCCTGTTTGCAGTTCAGCCACAGATGGAACCAGAGCAGGAAGAGTTAGACAGCAGCGACTGGAAAAGGTTAAGAAGAATAAGGGATTAAATCAGCTGAAGTGGAACCCAAAGTCCTACGTTATGTGGCAGCTTATTCTGAGGAATTGAATTAAAACTTTCTGCTGTTCTTTATTCAAAAAGTTATGTTCATAAAGCAATAGAAATGTTGGTAATACTTTACCTAAATCACTCATGTATAATCCATTATAGATACCTTCATAATGCATTATAATGCATTTATAAAGTATCATAAACATGGGTATAATGTGTTGTGCCTTTTTATAAATAGTTATAACAGTGTCCATAATACTTTGGATGCATTATAATGCATTATGATGACTGCTAAGTAATGTGTTGCTGAAATGTTTCATTTGTCTGCAGAACAACCCAGACAGTGCGACAATAAAACAATGCAACTATCAAACCCTTAAAACTATTTAATCATGTTTCCCCTTATTTAATTTAGACATGCTTCCTTTAGCCTAATTCCTCATTGGAATGCACCTAAGAAAGTCACTATATTTAGATGATATGAAAGTCTGAACACTTAAAGAACCCCTGACACACCTTAGTTTCTGCTCTGATTGGCTGAAAAGCCAGCTCTGCCATAAGCCAATGAGCTGTTCTGGGTAAGACAACATGAGGTCATCATCACCTTAAGTGTGAGCAATTTTAGGCAGGATACCAGATCGTCCTTCTGCGGCGCTGCCCATGACAGCTCTATGTGACATCACGGGCTAATTGAGCGCGTCACGATGTTCTGCCGTTCCCACGTAGAACATCCCCTTCTGAAGTCAAGATCTCCTGAGCGTGAAGGGAGGAGAAGGTCGCGGGTGCATTCAGCTCGACTTGAAAGGGACGACGGCCTGGCTCTCCCTGTGCTTTGAAGTCGGGACGGCCCCTTTGCCCAAGCCGGGCTCCCCTCACCTCGCTTCTGTGTGTTTGGACAGGTAGACAGGAACATTCACCTGTGGGGGTCAGCTTGAACCCCCGCAGGGACAAGAGAGGGCAGGGTGACCCGAGGACAAGGATTAAACCCAGCCTGACAGGCTGTGGAGGGGCGCCGAATCTCTGCGACGTGCTCCACCCCGAGGCCCTCGGCCCAAAACGCCGGGCCTTGACGGCGAACTCCGGCCCTCTGAAAACGGGGGGGAAATCAAACGTAAATTTAGACGCAGGCGTGTATCAGTGGCGGGGGTGGGGGCTTTTTAAGTGTGCACGGGGCTGTGGGTTGAGGGGAATGACATTGACGCGCTCTGGGTGTAAGATTGCTAAATAAGCAGGCAGCTTGAGAATCTGACAGCGCAGAATGACTGTTACTCTGAATGAACCCTTCTCAGGTTCCAGCACCCGCGTGTGAAACAAAGCGAGCCGTTCTCCGGTTTCCCTTTCAAGTGTGAAGTGCAGGACCTTCCAGCACGGGAAAATTTCATTTCTTCATTTCATTAATACATGGTAATATATTGATGCATGTTCAGGTATTGATGCACGACTCGCTGAAAGGCGCCGTCACCCATTGCCTGATGGCCTGAGGTAACCCCTTCTGTCCACAGAGGACCTACAGGAAAGCAGCTCATCACTGATAGGCTAGAGCGAGGTCTTCGAGAGCCTTCTTGTCATGCTCTGGCTAGTTTCATGCAAATATGTCAGTTTACCAGGCGAAACACTGGATGTCTCAATTTTAAATAGGTGAATTAATTCAAAGAGGAATGAAATTATCACTGACAAACGGTGCAATGAGATTTGAATCTTATACGCTGTCACTGTAAAAGCATTTCATTGGTAGAGATCTTCTTCATAGATGGCACGGAAAGGCCTCCTACCTTTCGCTTTGTTTTTGATATCTGAAATAAATCACTATAAAAAAATAAATAAAAATCATAAAAATGATTTAAGAACAGGAAATCAACACATGGTAAATAATTTAGATGGCAGCCTGAGATATGTGAGCAGTAGTGGCCAGGATAAGAAGCAGTCGAGATTTTAATCTCATTTTTAGATGTCCTGGGATATTTGAAGTGGCGATAGTATGATTTTCCAGCAGCCTGTGGGTATACCCTTTATAGATCTAACCGAGGCTTCTGTGAGATTTTCAAAGATGATTTTTAAGTGAAAAATCAGAAAGAAGTGAGCAACCTATAAGCGTGATCTTTAGGCTGCAGAGATCTCATTTTTATATAGGAGAAGCAGAAGTGAAACAGCATCTCGGTCGAATTTGTCCTTGAGCGTTACATGTATGTCAGCCGTGTCCTCTGTGGTGCCTCAGGCTTCATGGAGAACATTTGAATGAACATCTGTCTGACATAATAGGTGATACGGCTGGCTGTTCAAAAGCCGCCACACCCTGTGATTCTTGGGTTCTGGTGCTGTGTCACCTTGCTACAATCTCTACGCCTTTGGCCGGGGAAGCTGGACGACACAGTCAAACCTGCAGTTCAGGGGGAAAGCAGTCCTTAGTTGTGCCGAAAGAAAAATGCCCACTTCCCATAGGAGAAAAAAAAATGCCCACTTCCCATAGGAGAAAAAAAACTCATTCTAAAAAACATCAATTAGCAATAAAACAATATATTTAACAAAATGATCTGAGTTTCTTGAGGTAAATAAGGATTTTTAGAAGATTCTCAGCTGCCCCCATACCCCCTCTCCCCCTAAAATTGTTCCCAGAATGCACTGCGATTACCCACAAGTGCCACGTGCTGCTTACTGTACAGCAGTAAAGCACAATGACGCCACACTAACGCAGCCTTGCAGGAGCAAATGGGCCAGATACCCTGTGACTCCTGAAGAGGCAGAAGCAAAGCTATGGTAGGGACAGAGCTCAAATTGCTGTGTGCATACAGGAAATAAGTAAATTATATAAGAAAGAAGTATATTTTCCCCATAACACTGCACAGGATAAGTGGTTAGAAGATGAACGGATGGATGGAAGAAGGATGGCTGGATGGATGGGTGGGTGGGTGTGCATGTTTTAGAATTTGCACCCCACCCCCCAACAGAAAAGCTCCCCCCACAAACACCTGCTTCTTGCCAGCAGATGCCAGCTCCTCCTGTTGCCCCCCCGCCGCTGGTGGAGGCGTAATCGGACCAGTCCATTTTCCTGCTGTCCCACCACCTCCCCCACCCCGGTGTTACTCGCGATGTCCGACACGCACGCAGCTGTATCGACTCTCGCTCTTGGCCGCTGGGACGCCCCCTTGCGTCATCACCGCTTATCAGCGATACCGGTCCTGGCGTGTCGGTATCAGCCAGCCGGACCACTTCTCGGGCAAAGGCGTTAGTGTTCGCCTTGGGTTACGGACGGTGCGAGGCTCGTGTTACCCGGCACTGGCGCTAAACCTCACACTCCCCCCCCTGCCTCCCTGCCTGTTATCCTAGGTGACACCCCCTGCCCCTCCCCCACACCAGTTCTAGGCCTCACACCAGCTTTGCTGCAGAAGCTAACCTGAAAACATAAAGCACAGAGGGCGGTGTGTGGCTCAGAATACAGTGCTTATGACCAGAAGGTCATTGGTTCGAATCCCAGTATGACTGGATCCTTGCACATGGCTCTTAACAGCTACTGCTCTAGTGACTATCTGTCCCTGCATTCAATTGTACTTCACTTTGGATAAAGTAGCATATGCTAAACAGCAAAATGTTAACTGCAAACACGCAGAACCAAGTCTGCTGCTCATATTTTCTGTTTTCTCCTCCATTTCTGACTTTTATAGTAATTTCCTGCATCGCACTTGGTGGCTGTCAGATCTGCTCAGCTGGACTAATAACCAGCAGCTATGGATAATTATTCTGTTATACTATTTTGAAAGCTCCTGATGGCCATGCTATCAGAGTCGGGTCGCAGACTCCGCAGGCCGAGGACACCTCAGGCATTGTGCTGCTCCATCACTGTGCTTCTGATTGCCCCGTAACAGAGTAAAAAACAAAGCCATGCCCCCCCCCCCGAATCTTTACCACCCCCTCGGCCTGAGCTGACAGAGTGTGCAAAGGAGCCGCATCACATGTACATGACGGCCAGTCAGCCTCTCATAGGAACCTGATCTGCACCCTCCCCCACCCCAAGCTGTAATTAGATGTGGAGCTGATGAAGGAGAAGCGTGTCACTGCCAGTGACAGTGTTAACAAATAAACACACTGCAGTGAACAGACGCACTGGCCTTTAACTCATGCCTGACACCCTTGGGGGCTGTGGAGACATTGGCGATGGCGTGGAGGGGGGATTAGGGGTGTGGGTCTAGAGAACGGAGCTCATCCAGCCCCTCCCATTAAACCGGCCCCTCGTCACAACACAACTGTCCCATCCCAGTTTGGCTCAGTGGCGACCACAGATACCCCACAGATATCGAGTGCCATTGTCACCATGTGAATGCACGCACACTTCTGGCCTGGTGACTTCTGTCCTTTCCTGGGTACAACAGCAAGGACCTTTCTGGGAGTTGAGGCCTTGGCTATCTTGCTTGTTGATCGTTTCTAAGTGGCGTAGATTTCTCACAGATCGTTAGCTTGCTAAATTAGGCATAATGTACAGCAGTAAGGGCGCAGAGTCTGTAATAAGTATTTGAACTGCCTTCAATCATTTTTTTCTCATTAGAAAGTCATGACTGTGGTATAATACCCAAAAATTATTTTGTTCAGATTGGGCTTTTGGTGCAATGCAAGCTTTCAGCTTCAAAAAAAAGCATTTTATTGTCAGAAGTTACAGGGGGAGAAAATCAGGGTTTAAAAATGGCTGACTTCCCTTAAAACATGGTTAATAGTCAGGGAAAAAATCCTCTTATGTCAGTTAGGTTGTTAAGCAGCAATGCTGGGAGCAGTGGTTCTGTGGGCGCGGTTTATCGCTCTTATTTACTTGCTGTAGTTTGTGCATGAGTGCTGTTTTTTTCCCTCTGGCATCTCCGCAGGCCTCAGGCCCGGAGATAAGGCAGGGTAACCCTGTGACACAGGCAGAAATGAGGGCCCACCGCAGCCGCCACGCCGCGGGGTTTTCAAACACGTCCACGCGTCAGCACTTTGGACGCTTGGGAAGGAGCTTCAGCGGAAAAGTTAAAAAAAAAAAAAAGCATGATTCTGGGAAGATGCGGAAAAGCGATTCACTGCGGGCCAGCAGTCTGTCTGAGGGTCAGCAGGAAACGCTCAGCTTAAGAAGCTGTCTTTGTTACCAAATATATGCAAAGAGAGACACCCACATGCCTAATGGGTAGTAAACAAAAACCACGCGTGTGTGTGTGTGTGTGTGAGTGTTTGTGTGCGACATATTGAAGACACTGATGACTGTGTGTGTATATGTGTGTGTGGCACCCTGAACGCTCTGTGTGTGTGTGTGTGTGTGTGTGTGTGTGTGTGTGCGACATATTGAATACTGTGCATGTATGGCACACTGAAAACTATGTCTGTGTGTGTGTGTGTAAGTGCGGCACACTGAAAACTATGTCTGTGTGTGTAAGTGCGGCACACTGAAAACTATGTCTGTGTGTGTGTGTGTAAGTGCGGCACACTGAAAACTATGTCTGTGTGTGTGTGTGTGCGGCACACTGATGACTCTGTGTGTGTGTGTGTGTGTGGCACACTGATGACTGTGTGTGTGTGTGTGTGAGTGCGGTACACTGAGGAGCTTTACTACCTCAGTCACTCTTCCTTGAGTCTCTTCGTCAGACAGACAGACACAGACAGAACTGACTGAATGGTAGTTGTACTTCCAGGGACCCTGGAAGAGCCAGCAAGTCTCCACAAGCTCTGATGGCCACTCATTTAAGGCCCTAAGCTGCCTCATTCCTGCAGACAGGCTTGATGATCTGTCACCTAGAGTTTCCCACGGATTAGAGTTACCAGCCTCTACACAGACTGCGGTCAGACCAGCGTGGCACTAACGCAGACCGACGGCTGGAGGCGCCTTGTTTAACCATCTCAGATGCAGTTCTGGAGATCTTTCTCTTGTCTTAGGCCGATGCCTCTTTTTCTCACTCTCTGAATTTCCACGGAAGCGTTTAGGATGCTACTGTCACCGTAAAGTCATCTAAAAATTCATATGCCAGGGTCCACAAGCCCCTGACTTGTTTAGCTAGGATTGGCAGGACAGCTGTACTGTGACTTCAAGTATTTTCATAATCACTTATTTAACCAGCCAAATTAATCACTTTGCGATGTCTCATATCAACGGCGCTTAATAATCCCTGTATCTGAAGAGAAACCCTTTACAAGTGCAATTTCTGGATAAAGAACCTGTTCAATCACATTCAAGCACGCAGACGTACCATGAAGTATTTCAACCAGAAAATATTTGTCTTTGAATTGAAATCCCCAACTCATTCAGTTGCAAACGTAATACCACTCTTGACCTTCCGCTTCTGTTTTCATCTTTCTTTTTCAAGGAAGATATTTTATCCTAGTATAATGTGGTGAACCATCATGGATTGCTGAAGTGTTTTCTTCTTGAATGAAGTGGATGTGATTATACGGATCAGCTAGTGAGCTGTTTTTCTCATCAGTCCCAGCAGTGCAAAACATGTTCCACCAACAATCCACCTGGTAGAGATGCCACGCTGGTATCACTCATGTTGAACCCGAGAGGCCTTATCTGCCATCTGATGAGGCTGGAGCAGCTGACAGTCAGGTCACCTTCCTTTCTTCCAACCCCGGAGCAGTCTTCCAAATGCAGCCTCTTTTGTCTGGAGAACACCCGGTGCAGATACAGGATGGCATTAGACGCTCAGTGTAGATCGGTAGCTGAAGCAGTCCTGAGCAAAAAACAGAACTGTCAGCTGGGATGGAAATAAAAAACAAAATGGGGGTGTCTCAGTCAACTCCGTCCAGTTGACTCTGCTCAAACAATTCTGCTCAGATACCTCCATTCAGTCAACTCAGTCAACATTCAGGTGACTCTTCACAGTTGTCTCTGATCAGTCGAACCTACTCAGGTGACCCTGTGCAGTTGACTTGTTCAGTTGATTCAATTGAGTCAACTCCGCTCAGCTGACTCTGATCAGTCTACTCTGCTTAGCTGACTCTATTCAGTTGACTCAGCTCAGTTGACTCTGTTCAGTCCATTTTGCTCAGTCAACTCTGTTCAGTCAATTACGGTCAGTTGATTCTGTTCAGTTCACTCGGCTCTTGACTCTGTTAATTCAACTCTGCTCAGGTAACTGTATAGTCGACTCTGCTGAGTTGAGTCTGCTCAGATGCCTCCATTCAGTGTACTCTATTCAGTCGACTCTGTTCGGGTTGACTCTGTTCAGTTGACACTGTTCATCAACTCTACACAGTCGAATCTTGTCAGTTAACTCTGCTCAGTTGATTCTCATCAGCTGACTCTTATCAATTGACCCTGGTCATTTGACTCTGGTCAGTCAACTTTGCTCAGTTGACTCTGCTCAGTTGATTCTCTTCAGTTGACTCTGCTCAGTTGCCTCTCTTCAGTTGACTCTGCTCAGTTGACTCTCTTCAGTTGACTCTGCTCAGCTGAATCTCTTCACTTGACTCTGCTCAGTTGACTCTACTCATTTGCATGTGTAGTAGCAGTTTGTGGATCTGTTTGCTTGTTCTCAGCACCTACTGTACCCGGATCCTGGGAGCCCACAGAAGGATAGCATACAGGGCTGCAAAGCTATAAAAGCCATGGCCATC
>JAODJU010000111.1:238977-252884 GCA_026776725.1 Gnathonemus echidnorhynchus
AAGGGGTGGGGGAGGGGCTCACGACGGCAGCCAGTGATCACACGCCAAGGTTTTGATGAAGGAAGGGGACGGCGCGGCCTGCCGGCTGATAATTCGTCACGAGTTTCACTTCCATCCGCTTGTTTGCTGGGCCGTCTTGTGCCGTCACCGTATTTATTGACTCGTATCATTAGGCCATAGCCAGTCGGAGCGGCGCGGAAGCTAGGCCTCCATCTCCCCCAGTGCCTGGTACCCACCCACTGAGTACCGCGCCTGCCCCGAGCAGGAACCACGCGTCTCAGTCACCGCTGGGGGGGGGGGGGGGTACCAGTACGGAGGAAGGAAAAGCACGTACACATGCCAAAAACGCGCTTCTACGGCTGAAAGAGTCATTAATGCGCCGGGAGCCACGCAGAAAGGTGAGCGCACCCTGACACGCGTGCGCGGTTTGTACGCCGTTCTCTTGGCGCACACATTTTCGGACTCCTCAGTAATCATCGCTCCCACTTAAACTCTCACTTACACCTGCCCCCCCCCTCCCCGCCGCGTGATCAAACCATACAAACAAATGCTGTTACCCTGACCGCCGCATGAATGGCCCATTCCCTGAACTGTCTGGGCCGAATTCACTACCCAGTGCATGCTGGGAATTCTGAAGCTGAAGATGATTTTTTTTGTCCAAACAGCCTTTCCTGAAAGCTCATAACCTGCCTTTATAACTGTAAAGTTTATAAGCCCCTGATTCATGCATTAAAAATCTTAATATTTGTGGTCCACATAATTTAGGTAATGACTTCCTAAACTGCTCATCCGCTTTGTTATTTAAAACGGAAGCCAAAACTGTTAATAGTCAGAAGCGTATATTTTAATTTGATTCTGTGTTTCTACTAAACCACTTTCACTCTCTTCTGTGCTGTTGAAGCTTGAAATTAGGAATTTAACTTTTAAAGGCACATATTGCTGATCTGCTATGCACAATAGCCTGTGTCTTTTGACTTGACCGAAACACGAACACACTTATCACAATTCACATTATACATGTAGATGTACAGTATGCAATATAGAACATCAGTGCTAAAGTCAAGCAGCCTTGTGGACAACGCAGTTATCTGGCCTTGTCTCCTGCACCTCCATCAAACGAAAACAGACAACTTTCCCGTCCTGAGAGGCAATTTGCTGGCTCCCTGTTAAATGCAAAATGTTAATGTACAGGTCACCTAAACCAGTGTTTTTCAAACTGGTCCTCAGGGACCCACAGGCAGTCCACATTTTTGCTTCAGGAGCTGGCAGGGAGCAAAAACGTGAACCATCTGGGGGTCCCCCAGGACCGGGTTCAGAAACACTGACCTTAACAGCTTCCCACTGCCAATTGGCTTTGTGTGTGCAGTACTGCTGTTAGCACGTTTTTCCAGCTTCAGAGCCTGACTGATAAGCTTCAGCCCTCTAAGCGGCGCTCTCCTTTGGACAAGTTGATCTAGCAAGGTTCCCGTAAGCTGGTAGAACTGACTGATGGGCTTTATCACCCTTAAAGGACATATTTAGCAGACGCTTTCATCCAAAGCGACATACGACTCAGAAAGCAAGGTCAGACAGTTCCGGTAGCTATTGGCGGTTAAGGGCCTCGCTCTGGGGCCTAACAGTGAAATCATTCTGCTGAACATGGGATTTAAACCGGCGACCTTCCGATCGCGGCCGCAGCATCCTAACCCACCGAACCACACCCCACTTTTGTGTGGACGTGTTTGTGACAGAGAGAGTGTGATTGTTTTTACTGCCACCCGTGTTCTCTTGCAGGCTACAAGCGCGTTTTAAAGCAGCCCTCCAGGTGATATGCCCAATTCGTCACTTCAGGATTAAGTACGTCGCTGAATTATTTACTCCCGTCTTGTTCTTTGTGCACGCGCTGGAGGTGTCAGACTCCTGGGGTGATCACGGCGCATCGCGATCCAGATGTTCAGGGGAAAAAGTTGCGGAAACAAGCAGAGCCAGATGGATAGCATGGACCCCCGCCCCCGAGCTTCTGTCCTCCACTGGACGCCATCTTGGATTTGCACCATAAATTAGACACCTGATTAAAAGTAGCATTGAACTGACCATCATTTCCGCACTCAGAATATCAGCTATCGGGTTACTGCCATGTGACCTGAGCAGTACTGAATTTACATGAGAACTGGAGGAGGTAGGTGGGATTTATTCAAGTGAATGTAATTAAAAACGAGTTTGTTTTGCTTCTTGGGAACGTTTGACTGAGTGCAGGAAACTAGGGTTGATACATCCTGGAAATTAGATTTTTTGATTGAATTGTTTTTTTTATAAATATAAATTATTTTAAAATTATTTCCTTATTATGATATGTTCATATTAACTTACATTTCAAATAATTACAGAGGAGTGTAAGAATTTCTTTGATGTTATTTCACCGTGATGCAGGTGCTGGTCTTTGTTGTCCGCAATATGTTTTCCAGTTTTAACCACCGTTAGAAGGCAGGTATCTGTACATCAGTGTATGAACATCTGTGTTATTAATAATAATACAGGCGCCTCCCTGGGTTACGTTCCGATAAATCTATCGTAAGGGGAAAATATCGTAAGGCAAAGATACGTTTTAATACAGTACACCTAACCTAACAAACATCATAGCCTAGCCTAGCCTACCTTAAACATGCTTAGAACGTTTACATTAGCCTACACCTGGGCAAAATCATTAACACAAAGCCAGTTTTATAATAAAGTGTATCTGATGTAATTTATTGAATAATCATACTCATCGTAGTCAAAATATTGTAACACAGACCCTGGGAGCATCTGTATACAGTATATTTAAAATTCCATAAAATCCAGTTTCTACAGCAAAAAATAAAATGAATGATGTATTTGAAGGTCCATATTCAGCTCCTGTCCTCTAGACTGTGAAATCAGTAAAAGCTTTCTAGATGTAAAAGGAATTCATACACTTTTTAGGGGGAATGCAGTATTCTGTCTGAGGTAGTGACAACAGATTGGCAATAGATCATTCTAGATCGTTCTAGATCATTCCGTCACCCCTCTAGAGCCAGTTCTGCGCGGAACTTGCCGTGAAGTGCCGCTCGGATAAGACAGACGAGCTGGATGGACACATCTTCCGGACGCCCTCGGGCCCTGGGGAGCGGGTCAAGCCTCATGTCTCCATCTGCCTGGTGCATTTGAACGGGTCGGTGCCCAGTCCAGGCTGAGCAGCAGGACGCGCTGACCGGCGAGCGGAAAGGCCTGTTCCGCCAAGTGCGGCTCTGCGGTCCGCCCACCAAGGGGTGGAAATACCCCGCAAGTCAGGTACTGGAGTGCTGGCAAGCGAGCTGGACCTGTGACTGCCCCCGTGGAGCCTGCTCTCCTTTTCGGGACACTGCTATTGTACTGCAGAAGGACACTCCTTCCGAAACCGCCTCGGGGAATGTACATCAATGTGTCAAGGTGCCACAAGGAGGAAGGAGGAACCACCAGTGATAAATGATGATGCTGGGTGATACTAACTAAACTGATACTACAGAGTGTTAATGATGCAACAGCAGTAAACCGGTACAAATTATGAGCTGTACGAAAACCTGGCTGCTGTGAGCCAGAGCACCATGGACAGTATGGGGGGGGCTGCTTCAGCTTGATGGTAGATGGAAGGTCAACAGTGAAACTGACTTTCACGTTTCTTTATCTGTATGTACATCTTCTGTATATGAACCTAGCTCTGGTTTTGGGCTTTGATTTTTTTTTCAAATCAGCTGTGATTTTCAATAAGATTTCCAGCAATAAAAATTCTAAGTAACCAAATGGCTTCTTGGGATATGTGATCTACATACTGCTCTTAGATTCCAAGAGATACCCAGCATTTATTAGTTCAGTTTGGATTATGTGACTTGCCAAATATCTCTTTGCTCAAGCCTCATTATCTCAGCACTGGAAGTGAATAAACTAGGTCAATTATTTTGCATGTAAATATTTATCTACTTTGATGAGTGATTTAAGGGAAACTGGGCTGTGTGGTATGGATTGGCCTCATTCAGTTGGATTTCCGCTCTGGCCAGGTCACTGGCTTGGTATCCATCCCCACAGCCTGGTCAGTGATTTACTGCTGGAGAGACGCCCCTCCAAATACCATGTTGGGTCAAATCAGGCATGCTGTCTTGCAAAGAAGGGGAAGTCACCGTGACATACTGTATAGGCAGCTACTGTGGGATGGAAAAGCTTTTTTGCAAGTATTTGCCTTGTTAGGCCTGTGAGTCTTTGCCTTCTTGATAGACTGGAGTCTTTCCTTGGTTTTAAGGTCTGTGACTCTTTGCCTAGCTGTTAGACTCAAATCTTTCCTTTGTTTTAATACCTGTGAGTCTTTGCCTCATTCATAGGCTTGACTCTTTTCTGTGTTGTAAGGCCTGTGAATCTTTGCCTTGTTGTTTGGCGTGTGAGTCTTTTCTTTGTTTTAAGGCCTGTCAGTTTTGTTTCCTTGTTGTTTAGCCCCGTGAGTCTTTTCCTTGATGTTAGGCTTGAGTCTTTCCTTTTTTAATGGCTGTGAGTCTTTGCCTTGTTTTTAGGCCTGTGAGCAGGATCCAAAATTAACACCCACCAGCTGCCAAATGCGGGTGAGTGCTTCCTTTGTTTGAAAGCTTGTGAGTCTTTGCCTTGCTGTTTGGCTTGTGAGTCTTTACCTTGTTTTTAGACTTGAGTCTTTGTTTTAAGGTCTCTGAGTCTTTGCCTTGTTGTAGTCTTTCGGGTCTTTTCCTCCATATTGTAAAGCCTGTATTTTCCTTTCCATACAGCCTACAAGTATTTTACTTTTTATGATACCCGTGAGCCCGGTCCTTTTCAGGAGGCCACACAGCGCCAGCACAAAGAGCCTGAATGAGACTCAGTGTCCTTGACACAAAGACATAAAATTATTAGAATTTTTTTTTGCTTTAATCCACAGCATCTTAAACACTGGCTGCCACCCAACCTACTATCATCCTCCACATAGGTTTCGTGTTGCTATTGGCAGGGGAGGGGGGGCGGGGGGAGTTCAAATCCACCTCTCCATTAAGGATATGATATAGGAAGAGGACACGTATACAAGCCCCTGGCTGAGTCAGTACGCGTGAACCAATGGCTTCTTCGTCAGCCAAGTTCCTTCCTCGAGTTTTTAAAATTCTTCTTTCTGTTGTTTGTTGTGTGTCCTGCCATAAAAAGCCGAAGCGAAGCGAAAACTTCAGTCGCGGAGGACGTGAGTAATGCTAATATGCTAATATTGCTTGGCAGAGTTAATGGGGGTCGCAGTGCATCAGTGCTATCAGTCCATTTCTAAGGCCTGTGCAGTGTTTTATCCTTAATTATGCTCCTGACCCGCCGCCCCTAACAGTGGCCCCGCCTGACCTTGAATAATACATTTGCCTGTTAGTGCTGGACAAACTACTCAGCTGTTCACCTTCTTCCAGAACAAGGTGTCCGTCTGAAAGCCGTGAGTGACATGTCTTAAAGCAACAAGCCGTGTTCCTGGGCCGTGTTCCTCCGTTCTCCAGGTACACGTACTCCACGTGTGACCCTCCTTCTTCACTGTTACTCTGCTTTGACTTGTTTTTCCTTTCCTTCTTTCTCGTGCTTTTCTTCATAGGCAAATTCTGCCTTCCAGCTCTAAGCCATTCTGAACTAAGAGTCCAGCACACTTACTCTTTGAAAGGTTTTTTTTTAATTGTTCCTAATATATATTCTTTTAAAATACTCTTTCTATTGTGTGTCTGACCCGGAGCTACAAGCCCATCTACCGAAGGATACGTGCTCTGGTTTTTGATCTGCCTCAGCTCTTAATTGCTCTGCTGAAATTAATACTTGGTGTGAACTAACTTCACCAGGAACTGTGGGTATAAATTGTTCTCCATACAGACTCGGGCCTGTCAGCCATTACGTTTGACTCACGATCTGCAGGAACTTGCTGAATAGCCAGCGGTCTTGCAGTTAAACGGCTCTTGGAGCTCGCTGTAATATAAGCCACTACTTTATCCTTCATATTTTACGACTTCCAGAAAATGAACAGAGGCCCACAGAAGGTTCTGTCGCACAGCAGTGCTGTGAGCCACAGTTACCTCGGCTGGAGACGAATCACGGGTCACGAGAGAGAAGCACCTTGTTTCACTATTTTTCCTGCATAAGATGAATCCCAGTTTGCTGTTTGCAAACTGATTTACATCAGCAAGATCAGTTTATTTACTAACAGTAGTGTACTGGGTCCATAAATTACTTGTATGACAGTGACTAATTAGCATAAATGAAAGTGAACATAGCTGCTTCAAATGAATATATACATCTATACCTAGCAGTGATATATCACAAGGCTAATATAAGCTAATAAAACCTACTTTCAAAAAATTAAGAAATGTTCTCTGATATTGTACTTCTTTTGCTGCTATTGCTAATCATGGCGCTTCGTTATGTGACAAAGAGGTTTACGAGGTAGACTAGATGTCCCACCTTTTGGGTAGATGTCGAAACAGACACTCCCTTTCCTAACGCACCATTTTCTGGTTATGCTGCCCTGTTACATGACATAGGAATACGTTGAGTAGTGACTGAGAACAAGCTAATCCGAAGGTTCGAGTTGAGCTGGATGTCTGATCTTTGCTCGTTTTGGGGTCCAACAGGCCCAATCAGAAACCAGAATTCTGCAAGTAGCCCTGTCTCCAGCAGGTGGGGGAGGGGGGTGTTTGAAAATAGGGGTGCAATGACTGCGATCACTTGTACCTCAGCCTTTCCGTCACTGGAGTCCCCCACCCGCAGTGGCGGTCCTGATTCGCTCCCCCCCCCAAGCACAGCAGCTTAGCAGCCCAAATTGAAAAGGTGGAGCCAGAGCTGTGGACCTTGAAAGGCCAGAAGAATGAGGAGCAGGGGGGGCCGCGGTCCCGAAAGGAGCGCCGCTCCGTCACTTAAGCGACATGGGAGGGGAGAAAAGGGACAGAAAGTGACAAATTATTAACGCTCCCACTGCCGCTTTTAGGGGGACAAAGGGAGCAGCAAGCAGCAGCCCAAAGCATTGACGTTTCACCTTGCCGGGGCCTCCTCTTTAATTAGCCACAGCGGTTAAATTAACCTGCTCGTGGAGGGGGGGGGGGGGGCCCGCCTGGGGGCCCCCCTGTCTGTCACATCTCGCTCCTTCAATGTTGTGCAGGGTCAGCCGGGCAAAACCAAAGGACCCCCCGCCCCTCAACCCCCGCCCCGCATGCACCCTAGCATAACAATCGCCATCTGCATTGTTTTAAAGAAAACAATAGGAATGCAAAGAGAAAGCTTCTCTTGAAAGAGACTTGTTGGCGTGCCGAGACCATTGGGGAGAGGGCAGTGTAGGTGGGGGGTGGCTGGGGGGCAGTTGCCTGCTTGCTGGAGTGTGTTGCACAACCATGACAGTCTATAGCTCTAATTACTCTTTGATCCCAAGCAAATTAAGTGCCCAATTAGTGCGCTGGTCAGCGAGCGCGGCCCATGCGAGGCGGTGTGTAATTAAACGAGAATCTGCACTCTGAGTGAGCCGTTCCTCTGCGCTTCGTCGTGCCGTCCCTTCCCCTCCTGTTTCGCCATGTCGTCCGCTGAGGCTGCGACTTCCGGATTTACCTGGGCTGGGGCCACGTCCGGGAGCATTGTGGAGCGGGCAGGTGCGTGGCAAGGCCAGGTGGCGGCTCGGAGAGCCAGGTCACGGTGCACGTGCCACCACGCCTCCAGACTAACGAGCCAGCGTCTTACCGGGGGCCAACCGAAACGTCCGGTAGCGGTTTATTCAGTAGCTAGCCGCTTGTAACTAATTGTTTTTGTAATTAACCAGATTTATTGAAGCTCTATATTTGAGCCGATATATTTTCAATTTCTGTAGCAGATGCTTTTATTCAAAGAGGCGTAAGTTGAAATCAGGGTCAGCCAGCCCCTGGAGCAATTGAGGTTAAGGGCCTTGCTCCAAGGCCCGAGGGTGGGATCACTCTGCCAATCCTGGGATTTGAACTAGTGACCTTCTGATCACAGACACAGCATTCTAATCTGCTGATCCACATACTGGCCTCATATATACCATAAGGCAGTCCTGAGCCCTGTATCCCATCTGGACATTTATCCATCAGTAAGAGCGCTCTCAGCCACAGTGCTGTCATTAGTGGCTGTTTGTCATTCTGCCCTCTCTCCCCCTCTTTTCTCTCATTCTCTTCACCCCTTTCTCTCTCATGATCTCCCTCGCTTCAGCTCTGTTCATTTTCATTTATTCTATTGTCTCCATGAAACTCAGAAGGTAAAGTAAATAACAATAAAACCGAAAGATAAATCAAATGGGAATATAGTATATACCAATACACAAGCACTGGTGAATTATCAGTCATTAGGATGCTGTTTGACCACACAAAGTGTGAAGGAAATATTTTTGTATGGCGCTAACATCTGTCGGCACGATAATGACAGTAGTGACTGCAGATTCAGTGATTCAGACCTGGCTGAGTCACAAATGGGTTACAGACCCAGCTGTGGACAATGTCAGCTCTGCATTCAGAAACCCCTCTGCAGAGGGAGAGTGTTGCATCATGGGATGCATATTTCGTTCAGAGGGTTAATTATATATGTATTTTAAATTACAGGAGATTGCACTGAGAATTTATATTCTAACTACTGTAATATCCTATTCTAAACATTGCCAAAGTAATAATAATAATAATAATAATAATAGTCTGTGATTCAATTTTAATATATAGGGGTGTTTCAATCAAACAGGCGGGATTTAAATTAGAAGATTAGAAGATAATAAAGTACAAATGTGACGAATCAGACCACGACCTTAGAAGGTCATTTCAGTTTTGGATGAATATTGTTTCTCTTCTATAATACCATAATAAAATGTATATTGCAGAAGAAAGTCATTTTACAAGGCAGGACCTTGGTCATTTTGTAGCATCTGGTCGGTGATTTATACAGCTGTCAGTGGTATTAGGGGACAGGTTCCGACACAGTGCCTGTGATCAGGAGGACGCTGGTTCAAATCTCAGCGTCAGCAGAGTGAGTGTGCTGTTGGTTCCTTGAGCGAGGCCCCTTAACCTCAAATGCTCCAGGGACTGGCTGACCCTGTGCCAAATAAACAGAATGTAAATGTTTTAGCAAATACTGACAGACGGAGACCACGCACCCACCATGGCACATTTCATCTCGGGTGATATTTACCTACCCGGCTGGCCCAGAGGAGGGGTGCCCACGCTGGCCACCAGGCCTGTGATCATACACGCGCTGACGCTGCCGCTGTGCCACTCACCCCTGATTCCCCTCATCGCTCATCTGGCCACTCTTCTCCAGACGGCCCCCACCATAGCACAGGCGCTCAGGTTGCACCTCAGAGGAAAAGCCGTCGCCCAGTAATTGTATTTAATTACCTCCTTTTCCTGCTAATGCCGGACGAAGCGGCACTCTCCTGCACCCGAGGAAGAGAAGGGGGTGAGAAATGGAGGTGTTTAACACCTCGCATGGAGGTTAAAAGCTGGGGGCGCTCCTGAGGGGGGTGCGCATGTGCGGCCCTCACCTAAGCCTCTTAATTATGTCCTTGATGACTCGCGCGCTCCCGTTTTCACCTGGAGCTGCCTGTATCCTTGGACAGTGGCAAACAGGGCACAGGGGACCGGGGTGAGAGTGGGGGGTGGCGGGGGGTTTAGGGGAGCGGGGAGCTGGCCTAGCCAGAGTCCATTTGTGAACATTTGTACATGTGAATAGTTCAAACGGCCAATTACATTTCGCCGCCTTTGCGTTATGGGAATGAACATCTAACCCCCCCCAACCCACCCCCCCCCGTGGAGCCGTTATCCATCTGACTCCGGCCTCGGCCTTCTGAGCGTCGGTGTGCTTTAGAATCCGGATCAATACCCCGCCGCCTAATTGGATCGGCGGAGAACACCGGGCGAATTTAGGGATTATCCAAAATCAGTTTTGCCCAGAATATAATTCCGCAGACAAGAAAATGTAGGTAATTAATAGGCAGGAATGCAGGGGGCGCTCTGCCGATTGCCCGTTTCAGGTGTGAGTCGGTGGCTCCACGTCAGGTCATCCGGGAGGCCAGTGTTTGCGGTCCTGTGCTCACAGAAACTGGCACGCGTCAGCCAGGAGAGGCGGAAGGTGGGAGAGGCCCATTAGCATGCAGTGGGGGGGACGCACCCCTATTCCCCTCCACGGGCCCTTTTTAAATGGCATAAGCTCATATAAAAAAGGCCACTCCCTCCCTGGGGTGGCACACAGCTGAACTTATTAGACCATGCCAGGGGCAGCATTCTCAGAGGCCCCGACGTCTGTCAATCAAAGTTCCATCGCCATGGAGACTAAGAGAAGACGGGCCGCCACGGGCTGATTGTGTTTTAACTTAGTTAGAGCCGCTGTTCCGCGGCCGTCCAAGGCCCCTGCAATCTCACAGAGTATCTCCCGCCGCTGAGGTCATGTGACTGCCCACATACTCCTCTCTGCTATCCTGGTGTGCTTCTGCTCCTTCTGTGGACGTGACACACTAATGACTCAGACGCCTCGTTTTACTTCATCGCTCGGTTATGTCATCTTTTGAAAAGCAACAAGAAGACGTATGTTTGTCTACATGTTAGGAATTCTTGATTGAGCGGCTGCACAGGGACAATGTCCTTAACCCTAATTCTAAATAATTATAGTACCTGCTTTGGAGATGCTGGATACATACTGTGCTTAAATAACACGTAGGGGTATATTGAATTGAATTTAAAGAAACTGTGGCTTGCCATCCCTTTGCCATTAGCAGAAGTACAACTTACTTAAAGCAGTAATTATAATGCATCATATATACCTTCATAATGCATTATGATGCATTCATAAAGTATTATAAATATGGCTATAAATATTTATAAAAATGTGTAACACATTATAGGCATGTTTATTATTCATTAAGAATGCATCTATAATGCACTATAAATACCTTTATAATACAGTACAAAGCATCCTTAATGCTTATAGTTATACCGACCAAAATAAACATGACTGTAATGTGTCATGGCTTTTATAAATATAGCCGTGTTTATAATGCTTTATGAATGTATTTTAATGCATTGTGAATGTATCAATAATGCATTTATATGACTGCTTCAAGTAAAATGTTACCAATGATTCATTCATAAAGATTCATAAACAGGGTGCTTGGGTGATCGATTAATAAAGTGCCTTGAGTATCTGAGGTGTCTAAATATGTCTTTTACTAATACATCATTCTTATTCATATAACTGCAGAAACACGAACTCTCTCAAAATTCTAAGGTTATTCTTCACACCACACTACTTGACTTGTCATTTTTAAAGCCAGTATTTCAATTTTATGCATGACTGGATGATGGAATGAAAATCTGACCAGTTAGGAGTGTGACAGATGCCCATTTCTGGGCTCTCGCGTCTGACTATCATGTGTATAGTATTGTATAGCGGCCATATTTAAGGACGCGGCAGTGGTGTGACAAACAGGGAGGCCGCATGTTTAGTTGCCCATTCAGGTGCCTGTCCCCCCTCCCCACATTTAGTTGCCCATTCAGGTGCCTGTCTCCCCTCCCCACATTTAGTTGCCCATTCAGGTGCCTGTCTCCCCTCCCCCTCTGCACATTTAGTTGCCCATTCAGGTGCCTGTCTCCCCTCCCCCTCTGCCCCACCTCCTGCCACTTTTCTCCAAGGTGGCTGACAGCGAACTGTCTTGTTTCCTTTTGCTTTCTAATTTGTCCCTTTTTGATATGAGATTTTTGTTTTGTTCCCTCGCCCCTGAGTGCAGGGAGGCCCTGGCAGCCGGTCGGCCGGGCCAGTTACCTTCCCACCGGCGGGCATAATGGGCATTCGGGGGGGGGGGGGGGGCGGCAGACCTGACAGAGAATCGCCTTAAAGGGCCGGCTGACAGGTGTGTCGATTCGCGCAGATACGCCATTGTCACGGCAGGCCGGGAACAGAATATGAGACCTTCCCCGGCGCGTTTTGCCGCAAGGAAGATCGCAGGCCGGCCCTGTCTGTCGGCCGCGTGGCTTGGGGGCCCCGTGGCTTGGGGGGCGGCCACCTTCAGCACAGCAGAGCAGTGTTATCTTACTGCTATCCAGGGTTTCTGCCGACGCCCACCTTTAACCCTCCACTTTTTTCATATGAAGAGCCCATTAACTTGAAAATGTCAGACAGGAGCACCTTCCTCCCCTTAGCTCTCTGGGGCTGGAGCATTGCCCAGGACCTCCCACCAGGAAGAGCGCCATCTGGAGGCAAAGTGGGGACAGGCCGACCTCGGGGCAGACAGCAGTGACGGCAGGTATGGAGGTCATGAACCCGGCGAGGGGGGAGGTAGCCAAAGCATCCGACACCCTCCCACCCCAGGGTAGGGGATTGTGGGTACATGCTCGTGTCTGTCGGTGCATGTCTGACACCGATATATGTGTTCACCTCGCTCTGGAATTGGATAGATATTTCGAAATCAGTCTTAATGATTCTTGTTTATAAATGAACAGCACAAAGTGTTAATATCATGTGACATAACATCCATCCATCTTCCATAACCACAGTACAGGATGTAACATTGCTGCCTATCATGTATATTCCTCCGGTAACATATTGTAATGTCTTCATACATGTGGTATACTGTTTCTTCCTTGCCTTATTCACTTGATGGTTGTTTGCATGTTAAAACCGAGCGCAGATTAATTCGAAGCTATGATCTTCGCTTAGGCTCCGCCCACTATCACCCGGAGGCGATCTCACAGCGTGGCTTCATTTTACACACACAAGCCACTTTTGCTTTTCTTGCCGACCCCCATCCACATAGATTTCAGCGTCCCACCGACGTGACAGTGGCTCTCTCTCCGTGGCCGAAATGTGACTCCTGAGTAGCTACCATGTCTTACTTGGGGAAAAGCCAGGCCTTTTCATGACCGGGGCCGTCTTTCCCAAAAGCAGAGTTGCTAGCTACGTTGGAAACAGGCAACTGAATGAATTGCTAACAGGATCTTATGGGAAACGCACTCCAGATTAATCAGACGTTTACATGGATGGCATAACATCCCCGTCTTCGATATGCACCGTTGTCCAGAGACAAACGGTGCTGGGAAAACATGAGAAAAGCAAGATCCTCTTTTAACGTCCTCAGAAGTAGCGTCATCCCTTATATGACGGAACACATGAAAGAAGCATGCAGATCATTGCAACTCTGTGCGCCAGCCAAACATATAGAAGCCGGGATCCGTCTGGTTTGAGGGTGGGGGGGCGGGGATATGCTGTTTTCTTCCACTGCACATTTAATATTTATATGGATTTGTATGTGCTAGATAAAAATGTTCCTCCCCATTTATCCCTGTTAGGCTTCCCATGGCTGTTGACTGTACCACTGATGACTCTGGCAATCACGTCGTCTTCTAAGCCCCTCCGATGTATCTAAAATCCTGCCTGTATCGGCCAATTTAGACAGGCGCAGCCCAAAGAGGATGGACCAACTTAATCTCTTTTTAGAACATCAAATAAGAGGGTTACAGCAATTTGGCTGCCAAAAAAAAAAAAAATCCCAGTTTACAGGTCCTCGCGGTATTAGTGACAAAACGCAAGAAAACCCGTCAAGATTGCACAAAACAGACAATGTCGGCTGAAAAGAACAGCAATCTCTGCCGCTCTTTTTTTAAAACGTTCTCTCATTTTATTTTACCAACCTAATCTGGTCTCAAATGAAGTTTCATTGTTTCTTATGTGGAGCCAATACGGCTTAGTGAGATGGAGTAGGGCCATTATTCCGGCACTCTGCCGGCCGCGCAGGAAGCCTCGGAGTGCTGCAGACGGTCCCGCGCTCTGACTGTGGCAGACGTAAAGCCTCACTGTACAGGGAGAGGGGAGGGATGGGATGGCACAGATCTGGGAAATATCCCAATGTTTGATGAATGCCTTCCATTAAACCCCCCCCCCCCCCCATCGATTCC
>JAODJU010000111.1:252984-273694 GCA_026776725.1 Gnathonemus echidnorhynchus
CCCGCCCTTAAACCCCCCCCCCCCCCCTTCGATTCCATCCCTCTTCCTGCCGCAAGGATGCAGTGGGACTCATTTTGACATTTTTATTGAAGTGATCGGCATGCAGCGTGTGTTCAGTGAGGCCTCTACCTCCTGCGCCAAACTGCTCCCTCTTCCCTTCTGCATCCGGCGGGAACATCAAAGACCCCAAAGGTCAAGGCTGAAGTTCCCGGTTAATACCATTGGCCCTGCTTCTGCAGCCATTTTTAAATTCCTTCACCTTCGCAGTCTCACATGGCGCCATGTTGGTCAAACACCTGCAGCTGGCAGACTTCAGAGTCAGGAGTAGGAGAGCAACACACAATATATGCGTATGTCTTAATACCACACCTGTGAGCAAATATATTTATGTATTCCTATGTATCAGTGAGTGATGCCTCCATTAATTTAGTTTAAATATCTTGCTCAGGGGTACGAGATTGGTCTAGTCCTGGAAACTTTATGTTAAACCTGTTGGTCCAGATCATTAATTATTCTTCTGCCACCTGCCATAAGATGTCATTAAGGGAGTTTTTGGGTGGATAAAGTGACATCTGGGGATGGTTGATCACCATAACCCAGAGCAGGACAAACAAGGTGAAGATGGAGGGATGTATGTATGTATGTATGTATGTATGTGACAAAGACATAAACACAATAAGTTTGTAATAAAATTTCAGTATCGAGAATTAACCCCCCTTTGTCCTATGTCTGGAATACGTGGACTTAACGGGGATCACTGACTGGGCATTACCCTTCTGTAAATATCCGCTGCCCCATTACACAGCGTAATACCTTCAGCTATGTTTCACACTGGAAATACCTAATATCTAGAACTGGAGAGCTACACCTGCTACCTGGAAGCCAGTTTCACATCACAGGGCTGTTTCCCTTTTGAATGAGCTCATTCATAAAAATAAAATTAAATGGCATGATTCCCATGACGTTCAAAGCAAGAATGAGAATTACTCGCTTTCTGCATATCCCATTGTCTGGTTGTAAACTTTGGATGAATAGAACAATAATTCCAGTGTATGTGGGACTTGCAGAGTGTGTATTTTGTTTGTCTTAAGAGCTTGAAGGGAACTAGACTTATTTTTCCAATTTTTCGAAAACGTTTCACCTCATCCGAAAGGCTTCTTCAGTTCTTTCTGATGAGAGGTGAAACTTTTTCACGAAGACCAGCTGCCTTCGAAGCAGCCCCTTAGATTATCATGTCCTGGACGACTGAGATCCTACACAGACACATGTATTGTGTTTGGTCACTACCTGTTTGACCATGTTCATGACTGTAATTAAGCATCAGTCTACAGTTTAATTAGATTTTATTCACTATGGAAAATAGTACAGAGGCCACTGCGCTTGGTATACTACTCAGCCAGGCTAAAGTCTAAAGGGTCATTTGCATATTCCGATGCAAGCGATTAGGCATGCCATTGGTCCAGCCCTCCTGAAACCACACCCATTAAAAGTATGACGCAATCATGCCGCCTCTGTCCCGCAGTGGGATGGTACAACAAAAAAACACCAGCTGTAGGAAACCAAGACGCAAGATGACCTAGTTCACTTAACAGAATTCCATGACGTGACTTCAACGGTAACAACAGAATTGCAGCCATACATACAGTATGCGCAATGTATGGTATTCTGAGCTGCTTTCGACATACAGACTATGTGTTAAACATCTAACTAGTTTTACCCATTAGTAGATAATAATAATTAAAAAAAAACACAGTGAAATAAATACTTCAAACTCATGTAGGTAGATTTTCGGGATTTTAAGTTTTCCGCCCCTGTCTATAAGACAATATGTACAGAAATATGTAGACAGTTGTTGCACATACGTGTTATGGCATTATTAGCAATTAATTTACTGAAAAGCTTCTTGGAAAGACAGAGAAAATAATCTGAAGGCTTCAGCAACAGGCTCAGTAAATACACAGCAATCAGACTATTCAGTGATCTCACCTCAGTATATTTAAGTGTTAATTACTGCAATTCTTAGTTATTAATTAAAGGTAATGTGGCATAAATCAGTAATATGAACGTGAGCTGCTCATTAATAACAGATGTGTGAAATGGTTTATCATTTTAAAATGCCAAAACTCGCTTCAGTGCAGGTGTATTTCCGAGGAAGGAGAGCCCAGAGAAAAATTCCATGACAACAAGAACTGTCAACGATCCCCACACGGATTTTACTGCGCCATTCACAAGGGTTCGGGAAGCAAGCGGACACGTAACTATGAAACACATTTCTTCTGTGTACATACATACGCGCATAACAGGCCTACACTTAGTCTAAACATTCTTATTGTAAAGAAATTGTAACTATCGTTTTGCATATACTTAAATGTAACTGCACACATACTGTAATACACATTTGTATGAGACGCGCACACACCATGAGTAATGTTTAAGGTTATGCCATCTATCTTTACCACGGTCTAAGTTTCCGGACTTTAAAAGGTGGAATTCTGCCCACGGTTTTTTTTTTTTTAAAACGCACATCCACATGTGTCCCGGGAACAACACAATGTACCACTTATACACGCGGCCAAATATTTCTCACGTTGCCACTTCTGCCTTTGAAGTAGAAATGGATGCAAGGCAAGTGAAAAGCGCATGACTAATCTCAGGAGCATTAATGCGCTTCTCCATGTGCCTAAGAGATGTTTAGCCCACAGTCTTAACTGCAGCACTCACATTATTTGGAAATAGTATACTTACCTGACTGTAGCATGTAGCCAACGAAATTAACGTATAAGGTATAATTCTATTATAATATTTGGTGTTTCTAAAAGTTCTATGCAGGCATAAAATTGACTGTGTTCTTGTGAGAACAGATAAGTATATTATCTGAGTTTAAGATTTCAGTTATTGTAAATGTTTCGTTTCGCGCCTAATAGCAAACTTATGGTATTTGTGTTTTCGGAATAAGTTCAGCGGTAATCCCATAGGCCTGAGGCTGAGCCTTAAAATTTTATAATTTAAAAACATTCTCTCATTTTGTGTAATGCTATACCTCTCATTAAGTATATTAATATGTCATTTAGATGTCTGAAAGAGCAAATTATTGACAATCATTTTTAGTAAAATATTTGTACTGTTCCCGTTTGTTTCCTTGCTTTACTTATTTAAATCCAGCAGGTCTGGCATTGTAAGCGTTCTCTTTGTGTTTATCTTGTGAAATTTCCAGCCATGGAGGTTTGTTAGAAATAAGCCGCTAGGTATCCAGCTAAGTAGAGCCCCGAGTCATCCGAATCACCTGATTAGGCTTAGCCGCAGCACAACAATGGGCATCCCCTTCGTCACCGGCCGCTTTGTCTCCGGGAGAGACGGCGCTTTGAAACAAAAATCCCGAATCAAGGGCACCGGGAAGCGTCCGTCATTCCCAGCGCTCGGCTTCTGACTAAGAGAAAGTGAGCCGCAGTTCTAGCAACTCAGGAGTAATTTTTTTATGCAGCACATGATAATTTAATTCGCGTACATTTTTCAGGGTCATATTTGAAAATCCTTTATTTGTTTCAAGCAATAACTTATGGTTTATACAGACACGTGCACAACTCTTAGAGTATGCAGTTTACCCCCCTAGCCGTTAACCTGACCACACTTGAAAGCGCAACATCCCATTTGATTAGGATTCAAGCTTAATATATATAGTTTATTACAATTTATGTTGAAATATAAGAGCGGTACAGATATATATTTTTTTTAACCAAAATTAATTCTTACTTCCTTTTAGCGTAACTCAAAAAACTGCCTTTCAAATTAAGCTATACCGGCCTATAGGTTTTCGGCATCAGGATCGGTATGAAAAAAAATAATTGTTTTATTAGCTATTGCTATATATCAACTTAATTACTTGCATTATTATTATATAATCTATATATTATGTCATAGGCCTATACATTGCATTATATATATTATACATGATAATACAATAGTAATATGCCTATTTGTGTTATACAGTCATATTATTTATATTACTGTTCTGATAACAGCATAATGTTGATTACATTTGATTCGATTCGTTTTTTTTTCTTTTAACCTTTAATTGTAATGTAGACTATGTATTTGTTAAAATGCCATTAAAATAAACGTATAACATGTAACAACCTTAGTCGTTTTTTATTGTTTTTATATGCTGTTCATATGCTATTTATGACTTCTCTTTCATTTCTTTCGAGAATATGAAATTGTGATGGTGTTTCCGACCGCGCCAGTGTCAGTATACGCTCTTCCAAAGCAAAATACAATTCAATTTTTTCTTCCTTGAAAATGTGTATTGGCGACCTTTTATATTACTGCTAAGTTGTCAGAGTAGTTATTTTTAAAGGAACAAAAAAAAATTCGACAGCATTTCTGGCATTTCGTATCGGATATTATTGGACAGTTTGAACTTTAGGTTTTGGTGCACAGATAGCGGTTTGTTATTTTGCCCCCTCCCCCTCGAGATTACTGTTGAGAGTTATCCATGGCAGAAAGCTACATATGCCTTTTAAGTAGTGGAGCCGTTTTCCTGAACGGCGTCCATGGCAGTGTCAGGACTGTTGACGCTCTGTACTCAGGATTAATCTGACAGCACCCACCGCTCTTTAATCCTTCACTGTATCGTAATCTATTTACTTGCATTCTAAGAGGATTTTCATATAAAAAAAAAATTACAAGAACCGATGCTGAAAATGGACAGAATATCCGGACAGATTTCGCGTTTTGGTTTTGTTCCTCTTTGTTTTTTTTTTTTTTTTTCTTTTTTTCTCCAAAGCTTAAAAAAATTCGGAGTCACGGCCAAAGGAAACATTACCCGAACTACGCATTTTAGCTGTTTCTTATTAACCGTATTATATTACCTTGCTGTTTTATGTGTGAAATTGTGTCTGTCACTACTTGAATGTTTTCAAAGGACGCATACTTATTTTTGAACTTGCAAAGTAAGGAACAACAAGAAAAACACGTTGAAACTGAACGCGACATACAGCTTGTACATTCCCCATACTCTTTTCATTGACATATATATTTAGGTGCTTTGTGTTTTAAAACCCTAACGGCATGTAACAGTACTTGCTTTGCATGTATTATAGTGTAATATAGCAACTAGGAGCCATGTCTCACAGTCACAAATATGTATTTTTAAACAAACGCTTATTACATTTTACCGTATTACTTACAGTTTGATAAAAGAACAGGCAGACGGATGTAAATAAACCAGCTTCCACCTATATATCCGCGTGTGCTGGAATATGCAATTACCATACGTCTAACTTCAAAGCAAAGCCACAGAATTTACAATCAATGGAAATTACCCAGATTAATGATTGATTTCAAATTTATTCGGGTAGTTTGTTAATTCTCTTTCCAGCAGGGTTTATCTGAAAAGATCTGGGTTACAGTACAATCCCCTAAAAAAAGAAGGCCAAAATATCCGATTACAGCCTCACCGATTTCAATGGCACACAAATGTGCTCTTTCAGAAAGGGACACGATCTCTGGATCGGCACAGGGGGTGCGGATCCTTCAAAGGGGGTGAAGCACCTGTGACGCCGGGCACCCACCGTACCTGCAGTGCTTCCGGTCGGCACGTTCGCCAGACGGCTAACCCTTACAAATGAGGGGAAGTGGGAGCCGGGCGCCTCTGGAACGACCTCCTATCTCTTCCACAGCCCATTACGTCCATCTCCTGGGAGCGAGGACGCGCGGCACCAGCGGAGGACGCGGCGAGCGCGCGCCTCCGTGTCACGCCAGGGCCGCTGCCGCAGGTAAAGCGCGCGTGCCGTTCTCACGCCACCTCGTGCCACCGGGAGCCGTTCTGGCTATGTGGGCAACATGAAGTGTGTAACGAGCGCCATGATGATTCAGCTTCCTTCAAGACGAAGATCAAGGCGATCGGAGATATCCCACATTACCCCATACTGACATTAACTGGGGTTTGTATTACAGCTGATGGAAGTACTCTAAATAGCTAGCTATAAATGTTTGGAAAGCACTATGTCTCGCTGCCTAGAAATATACCATCTATGTATACGCTTTAATATTAAAATGAGTATATATTGCTCTGCATGTCCTAACCCTATATCTTAGGTTGAATTACTTGCCTAATATAATGTTGTTCAGTCAGGAATTGTGTGTATGTGTTTTAATTACTTTTTACAGGTAACGATTGTCCAGAGAAACATCTCTACTAATAGGCCTACACAACTGCTGCCCCCAGGATCTGCCGTTGCCACCTAATGGGAACACTTCAATTAAGAACGCTATTGGCTATGAACGTTTCGCTCCAGAGGGATACTTCCTAAAAATGGTTGCAATTGTTAAGGCAGGTTAAGCTGATGCATAAGTCATTAACTACAGTTATGTCATACATACAAACCATATACGTATTAAGTATTGCTGAGTGATGCTAGTATAATTATTATTACATATCCGTTTAATGGCCTAAATCCTACAGAATCACTGTTTATTCACTGTTCATTATAACATGTTGTAGCCAATACCTGCATCTTAGGAAAACTGAGCTAATCTTTAATGAAGTCATTGGTACGCTGGATGCTGTTCTGTCCTTAAAAGTTTCTGTCACCGTTTTGATCCCTGCTCTCAAATAGTGACTGTTTAACAGCATTTTTCTAAAATTCAGGCTGTTTAGTTGCTTTTAAGGGAAATCATGTGTGTATGCATCTATATTGATTTTTAATAAATTAAACTGCCCTTGAAATAAAACAAGATTGAAAATTGTGAATCAGTGCCCTGTGAAGATATCGGAGAAAGCCTTATTGATGTTTGGCTGAGGCCCGTAATAATCCGCTGAATTTAGCATTCATGGGCAAGGTACCAAGATCAGATGGCTCGAATCAAACGTCTGTCAGTTCTAGGATGGAAAATGCTGTCCTTCCATTGCTTCAGATACAGCCTGATTACAAACAGACATGCAAAAAGCGACCGCTTCACGCCGTCCTCTGGATAGATCAGCTAGCAAATCCGGCATTAACACAATCAAGGAAGTAAACACGTCTGTACTGTTGCAATCGCTGCCGTTCATCTGGCTGAAGGTGGCTGTCAGAAGTTCAGGCTGGCACGAGGCGGCCTCATGATGTAACGGGCACGTTAATGTTTAGTACACGAAAATAACGAATGCCGAGAGCTATATTTTGCAGGAGTGGCCTATTACGCTAATAATTGCAGATAAGCTGCGTGTTTTCCGTCTTTTATTGGTTCCCATGATAAATTCCTCCAAGTACGAACACAGCAAAATTTATTAATGGAAACATACATAGAAAAAAGTTCTGCGTTGCGCATTTTAATAATGTCTCAATGTATACAGTTAATGTTTATATGATAACAACTGCAGTCGGAAGGTAAAACATCACATGAAGCATCATCAAAAAAAGAAAAAAAAAAACCAATCACCGAAAACACTGAGAAACAATACTGCTGAGTTGATAGTCAGAAGAGACTGGAAATTGCCTGCTATGTCATAAAGCCGCCGCTGACGTAGTTAACACCGCTCCACGTTTTACTCTGAAGAATCGTATCTGCGCAAAGCATTGTTTTCAGCACTGATGTGTGCAATTAAGCAGTGTGTCCACACGAAGTTGGTATAGGGGGACCACGCTATAGGTCTAAATCTTTCTAGGGCAATATCATGGATACTTTTTTTCTGTTATGAAAATTATTTGTTATTCTCTTAGGCTTACATTGTGTTTGGTTTGAAAGTAAAGTATAAAATTCGATACACTTTTAATATAATGCAAATAGCACGGCTTACTACATAATTAAATCGTCAGGGACGCAGTTTTGACACCCTTATCGTATTTTTGTCATGACTGAATCCTTGTTGCTAAACACGTTTTAATAAATCACTACCTGAAGACAGTACGTAGCCTATTTCCATTAGCTAATATTTTTGTGACAATTTCTGCATGTAAAAGTGCTTATGGAACGTCTGCTGACATTAATTAATTTGGCATAATACATTCTTGGCAGTAAACTACAGAAATGCGGAATAACATATCGATAATCTTAGGAATAGTTTGTGCTTCACGTTTTTCACGTATTATTTCTTGTCAGGATATAGCAGAGGAATGATTTAATTGGTCGATTATAACATTTCTTATCTGAACGGTCACATTTTGTAATTTCAATGAATAATTCAGTTGTAGTTGAAGTATCTTACTGCTTTGGTCTAAAATGTCTAATTTTTGATAGCTTTTAAAGTGACTCATCCCATTATGTCACGTACCATCTTTTTGAAGTAAATATTCGTCACATTATAAAAATACCACAAGATCTATCGCCAAACAAAGGAAAGAAGTGCATGCTGGTTTGATGCATTTAAATGAAGTTAAATTAATGAATAAATTCTAATTGTTTACATGACTGAACATTAAACTATACATACTTGAATTATATGTATTCATTAGGCTAATTGCCTATGGCTGATAAATTAAAACGAAGGTAAGACACGAATAGGACCGGGGTTGCGAAAGCCCTGAATTAGCATTCTTTGTTGTGAAAATGCAAGATGACTTTTCCTTGTTTGAACGCAGTTTACCAAATCCTGGCTTGTTTGTTAAAGGACTAGCAGCGGCCGTCGCCTACTGTCAGTGCGCGGTGGGTCTTTGCGGGAGCGGAGCAGCACAAACACATTTCATGTTGTCGTGGATGGTTTGTTTAGCGTCCTTTGTTTGCTCAGCTGGCACTTATTAATTCGCAACTTATGAAGAACACGTTTCTGTGTTAATTGAAATCGTGATTCGCCCTGTTATCTTGTTTTTCGTATACTAAATCCCACATCAACCACGGGCGCCTAAAAAGGCAATGAACACTGCGTATGTTTGGAATATTTATTGAATTAAAACATTTATTAGATGGATCTATAGAATTGTTTCCGTTGCCATATCTTACCAGAAGTGTGGTTTTAAAAATTCAAATAATACGAGCAAAATATTGCGATGTGTGAGATATGTTTGCTATTTTAAATATTTTAATGTCACCTTTAGGCTAACGACTTGGGCTGCATGCGGACTACCCAAAAGTATTAACACAATGTAATTTTACCGGGGTCATTGCTTCGAGCGCCTGTTATTTGAAAGAGCCTGATATGATCATTTAATAGAAACTAGTGTGTTATTTAGACACCGTAATGCAAGACTTTTTTTTTTTTTTACACTTTCGGGGCCGGACAGTAAAATCTCATATTTATAGTAGGCCTATTTTACTCGCAACCAGGGAGGTCGCCCTGCCCAAGTAATTAGCGAATCACGAGTAGCAATATCCCCTCAAGGCTAATGGCGATAACACATCTTTTAACGAGATTCTGTGGGGAAATAGGCGGCGCACTAATTATTAGCCTATACTCTTTTATAATTTTCGGATTTTATTACTCACCCACTAGCAAAATGTAAACACCTTTAAAAGACATTTTTTAAATGCGTCAAGTTAAATATAATTAACTCCCCCTCTCCCTCCCTCCCAAAAAAGCAGCCCATGCTTCAGTGCCACACATTTCCTTTATTGAGAATTATCTAATTAATCTGAGGCGCGTGGCTGCGACTGGCGGGAAGAAACGGCACTATCATCAATTTGACATTTAAGATAGGAAGGGGTGGTGACCTTGATTATCCTTCAAAAGCTTTCACGAAGATAGGCGTATTTTAATTCCGCATTCCAAAGCAATCCTTATATAACTAAATCGGATAATACTACGTTATTTACAACCTTTTGACTTCGCTTTGAATTATGGAAACTGACCTTAGTTCTTAATGTGTATACACACACCAGTTTGACTTTCATAATTTAATGTGGATAACAGCAGCAATGCCAAACAAAATATTGACGTGCAAACGCCAAAACATCCTATTCAGGAGGGGGAGAATTGACCGCTTACATACGTCTAAAGGGGTGGAGACGCTGCGCGAGTCCCTTAAACGTACGATTTTAATAACACTCCACTCACAAACCTGCTTGTTGTTAAACTGATCTTTATTATATGGACACGAATGTAAGGGCGTTCGCCTTCAACATTTCACTGGAATATTGAAATTGAATGTCTAATTCACATTCTCGCTCTCTCTCTCTAAGGACAAAATAATGACGACTTCGGGAACAGGAAACCCAAGTGCTGCGACTGAAATGATCCCCGAAACACAACACTATAGAGACAATGTCTAACACGTACGGGAAGGAGTTTTAAATTTTCGCTTGAATTTAAAACACAGCAACTCGGGTGAAAATACAACATTCGTTTTTTTATTTCGTTTGAATTGTCAATTGGTCAGACTAAATCTTGGACTACAAAATAAACATCCATAACGACCTTAAAATTACTAGAGTTGTCCATAGAAACGAATGTCGTGAATAATGTGAATACCTTGAAGCGTTTTTTTTTTTTTACTGCCAATTTGTCTTTAGGGAAAACGCGCACACTTATGTTTAGGAACGTTGCTCTTTAAAACAATTTCAAATCCAGGAAAACCAGCTAATTGCGGTCACTGAATTGACCCAAATACATATTTACACACAGCTCCTTTCTGTAGCTGACTATTTCGATTCCACCCCTCCTGCTAGATAAACAAGTTTTAAGAAAAGCTATACAGAAGGTGGGATGGGGTCAAAGGGCCGGAGAGGTGGGAGTTCATTACAGGGGATACATCCATTTCATTAGAAGACATGGGTTATGGAGACCCGCCGCTCATCGTAGGGTCACAACAAACTGTCCAGCATTTTAAATCATCCCAGTTTAAAATTCTTCATTGATAAAAGTAAAAACAAAAACTGTGAATTTCACACAGGTTTTTGGTTATGTTTCCATTTCTTAAAAGGGATATAAAAAGTAATCTGGACGAATGTTCTTTAACTTTTAGAGTTTTTTTTTTTAAGTCCTGTTTAAAAACAAAGGGGGGGAGGGCAGTAGGGAGGGGAAAAAATGAATCACAAGACTTGGAACCTCCAGGAGGCCTGGTCTTTGTAGTCCAAGCAGTCTGTCGCGTTGAAGTTGAGTTTCCACGAGGAGGCCGTTTGATCTTTGTAATCCAGGCAGTCTGAGGAATTGAAGGCCAGACCAGCACCACTGTAGGGCTGATGGTGGTGATGGTGGTGGTGGTGTCCAGAAGACTGGCTGATGTGGTGGTGCGGATGTCCCGACATGGAGGGGGTAGCCATGGGGCTCAGCTGGTGTGGGTGGTGGTGAGAGTGCATGGGGGTCAGATAGGAGCTGCAGTCGACGCCGCTGAAGTAGGAGCCTGACGCCGTCGGGTAGCCCTGGCTGTAGCCGGTGGTCTGGTTGTAGGTCATGGGGTAGGAGGACGCCGTAGCCCCAGAAACAGAGCGCTGCATGCAGGAGGTGCTGGTGGGAGGCACGGAGTCGGGCACGGGGATGGACGGCGGGGCCGACCCGGGGGAGATGGAGGCCGGGCTCCAGATGGAGGAGACCGGAGTGCTGATGGAGGTAGAGGTGCTGATGGCCGTGTTGTTGGAGGAGCTGGAGCTGTTAGACGAGGACGAACTGCTGGCACTGGACACCGCAGGGGGGGTGAACTGGCCGCTGCTCTCGGAGCCCGTGCTCTCCCGCGCCGGGGACGACTTCTTCTTGGCCGGCCGGGCCTTGACGTTGCTGCCGTTCTGCTGCTGCTGGCGACACTTTGCCCGTCGGTTCTTGAACCAAACCTGGACCCAGATGAAGGCAAACACACAACTTTTAGTCTAAAATCAATTATCTACTTCCGCTTGCCGACTGTGGGTTTCACTTAAGCGTCGATTAAATGCTGATGTTTATTTTTTGCAAGGAAAGGAACAACAAAAAAAAAGTTAGCAGCAAAAGCTGGACACACCCCTCAGACACAACTGGCATTTTTGAAAAGTTACTCCAACTAGCCTGTGCTGCATGCGTTTATTGAAATTGTTGACGCACACAAATATCCTCAATTAAAAAGGTAATAAAACAAACTGATCTGCTTATGGTAATAGGATCCATCTTCAGCGTTATTAAAGACGCTCAGCAACACGGGAGGCCGCGTGCCACATTTACAGAAAGTCAGCACAAGGGGGGGCCAACGAACCCACTCCACTTTACTATTTTAAAGTGAAAAAGAATAAACCAACTCAAGAATAAGCCACGAAACTACCACAACACAATCTAATATCCGTAAGGAACAATATAAGTCTTAGTCATGCAAGACGGAAAATATAAATAATGTCAATAAAGAGTCCAACCTGTACTCTGGATTCAGGCAAGTTAATTTTCAGTGCCACCTCTTCTCTCATGAATATGTCTGGGTATCGAGTCTTAGCAAACAGAGACTCCAAAATGTCCAGTTGTGTACGCGTAAAAGTAGTCCTCTCCCTACGTTGTTTCCTTGGATTTGCTGTGAGGAAAAAAAAAAAAAACAACCGGTTTACCAAAGAACGGTTTTCATCCTCTTCAACATCAAAAGATTAGGTTACTACACGAGTTACAGTACCGGACGAAAAAGCTTTAATTAATCTCCCAAAAACGGTGCAAAGCTTCCACTTAAATGTTTCCATTGTTCTAAGCAAACATATTTTTCTGTGCGTAACGGTGACGAAAGTTTCTTCTTTTTAATGATTCACTAACTAAATGTAAACTTGTATCCGTTAGAAAAAAATAAATCTACAAGTACGTATAAAATAGCACCGCCTTAAAACTAGACTATAAACATAAATTAGGACCTATAGCGGCACGTGGGGACTAGATTTAAAACTTAAGATTTATTCTTTTCATTTTCGATTTGACAAAAAAGTATGAATTTAATACCAGAGGCGGCTCCGGAGGGCTTACCGGGATATCCAACCGAAGGATGGAGTAAGTCCATAGCCGCTCCGCTCAGCCCCAGGCCGTTCATGCCGTACGGGGGCTGCTTGAGGTATGACATCATGCTAGAAGCGCTCGCGGGTTTCCCCAGATCTTGCCAAAGAAATAAAATTTGCCAAACCTCGCACTTTAACGGAGAGGCGATTGGCTAAACTGTAAGGGAAAAACACATATTAAACCCTCGGCCCCGTGTGCCTTTACCCAACACTTACACTAAAAACGTACGAAATCATGTCCTACGAAACGCGCAAAAATGTTTCCGAGGCAGACAAGTGAAAGATGCAGATAAAGGGGCGAGTATATGAAAACTGATTACAAAAACTGGAATTAAAATTACAACTAGCAAGCGCATATTTACACAAGCTCCACAAACCAAGAAAAAAAATAGAAACCAATTCAAACAGGTCAGTATCGCCACCTTTCCAAGTGTAGCTAAACTATTTTTCTGTACTGCAAATTCGAATAGGCCTACCTGGTTAAAATAGCAAAAAAAGTGAACGGAAATCAGTATTTTTACGTAGAAAAATCACGTTTAATACAAAAACGTGTAACCTGTAAGTGTAGGCACCGCTGGACACAAACTGACGAGGTACAGTGGTAGGCCTTAAATACATGATTTGACAAATGCGACAGCCAATTTTGTTTTTTTAATAAAAAGCGCCACAATTCCACCAGAATAAAATTTCAGTAGTTACAGTATAAATTTAATAGTTAATTTTTAAACAGGGAAAATACTCGAATAATTTCTAGACTTTTTCTTAAACAAGCAAACAAATTGTTAATAAAATGCCCGCTACACTGTATGGTGATTACAATATTTAGAGTGAAAGATGCAGTCTATTTGGACCATAACTGCAAAATGTATAGGCTAATAGGCTATTGATCAATAAAATAATTTTAGACAATGAATTAAATTAGATACGTAGGGCCTAAAAGATCAGGTTCTCGACCTATTTTTTTAAATATCGCATATAGCTCTGACTTTAGCGAACACACCCATTTAAATGTGATTAATTTATGTCCTAAATATTGTAAGTAGCATTTCATTGTTACATATTCCTTGTGGGTGACCTTGATTCAGGACAACTGAATTTGTGGTAACTCCTTCTTTAGTAGGCTGTTTCAATCACCCAGCCACTGGTATGACCTTATCAAGCTGGCGTGCCTCTTTATACAAAAACAACAAATTATGTGATCGGTCATTTTATTTCAAATTGTTAGTTGCCGTTTCCTATTAAACATTTTCCACGCATACTACATTTGAAAGTTGGTGTGTTTTAAAGTTCCAGTGAAAAACAGACGCAAAACTTAGGTTTGCCTATAAAAATGTAGCGGACATATGAATTAGCAATGAATAGAGCGAGATAACTGGCCTGTCTTTGGTAATTTTATTTAAACATTATTTGTAGTTCATGGTTACACAGCGTTCATGATCGTCGGATTTAGTCTAAAACGCCACATTTAAAAAGTGCAAGAAATATAGGCCTATATTTTCAATATAATAAAAAAAAACCCGGCGAGCTAATTATTTTTTTAAATCTCTTAACAGAAAGAACGGGGTAATGCGAACGATTAATGTAGCAAGAAAGACTATTTCCGTGCGCTGTTTAAAACTATCGCACTAGTCAGAATCCTTGTCGAGGGTCAGAAGCATATTGTCCTCGTGGCTTTAACAGTCATCCAAGGTTTTCAAAACTAGTGCTTGCAAAACTGCAATAATCTGAATTGACTGTCAATTACCTGCAACGCCAGGCAATGAGGTCCACCGACAAAGAAATTAATCGCAAGGAACGCCGACTTTTCTGCATGTTCCTGAAATATATTTCTAACGCTGCAGGACGGAGTTTAACCAGACTGAAAGGGCTCGGAGTCTGTGCAAATTAACTCAATTACAATTTAGATTAGACCTCCAGGGAGAGCATTCAAAGGAGGGGGCCTTATCTGCAAAATAAATTGACAAAACCAAAACACGCCTCTCCAATTATCCCACTAAATAGATTCAACCCTTTAATGGGCAATCGGGTTCTGAAAATTATTCATTTCCATGAGAATAAAAATATAATCAGCCCCATCCAAAAACCGAGAAGTGGAAGGCTCCGTTATATTTAATCAATTTTATAATTTTAGTTAGCAGGATTCCGTGAACATTAATTGATAACCAACACTTGTAGTAGAATTCCGCGATCGAAAACGGAACAAAGCGGCGAACTTTAACACAGGAACGGAACGGGAGAGGGGAGTCGGGAGAACTTTTGGCGAAATTTACTACGATAAAAAAAAAAATACATATACACAGGCCCATGCATTCGGTTCGCCGCAAAACAACATTTACCAAGTTAATTAAAAAGTTTGATCTAACTGCACAAGTTTATATGCGTTGTGTGATATAGACTAATTGTATGTAGTTCACCATAGCATAGCCGATATACAATGAAGTAGTAGTTTTAAAAATGTTTTTAAAATAGTAAAAACTCATACACATACCTTTTAAAGGTTATAGTTCCACTTCGTTTTCTGTTTTTGAGGCGTGCCCGTTTTTAAGTATCCACCAATAGAATTTATTTGAACAAGAAAACGACTGTGAAACAAAAATCGAAAAATGAATAATTTTTAAAAATGACGAACGCACGTCTGCGTCTTATTCTAAATCTGATAGCGCTTGCGTATTCTGCCGTTTTACCGCGTCAGTCCCTGTACTTCTCGGCGTTTCAAAATCAAATAAATCAAGCGCATTACTGCTAGCCGCTTGTATGTGTCGTTCACTGTGTTTAGGTGATTGTTAATGTAGACCGATGGAGATTGATCACCTTCTCTCCACCCTGCCCTTCTATGAGCATAAGACACCTGCGGAACCGCCCACTTTAACCAATCACCAGGCGCTCTTTTTCTAAAAGACTGGAGAGATGGCCACTCATTGAGCAGGGTTGCTTCGAAACCCCGCCTCCCTAAACTGAGGACAAATTAAAACCTGCAGAGTAATATCGGGCAAAAGGAAAGCGGAAAAAGAAAACAAAATAAAGAGAAAAATAAAAGGCTTTAAAATTAATGGCCCATTACATTGCTGTAATTACCAACTGCGGACCTTTTAGGTGAAGGAAATGCATTTTTTTCTTGTGCTTTTTATAATGTCTATATTAAGTTATTTTAAAAACGTGAAATATAAAAATGTGTAATATTGCAAGGCTTCCTACACAAGCATTTTATTTCAAAATGATCGTCGTTATATTTATATCAAAGCACCTAGTAACTTCCCTTGTTAAACTCTGGTATTCTTTGAAGTTACGTAAAATACTATAGTTGTGTTCCGTTTTGTGCACAATAGAGAGTCAATGCAGATTTTACTGGATGAAGGTAAAAGTGCGGTAACCTGCAATTAAATTAATAAAATGTTGTTGGAACAATTTTCTAGATACAAAATAAATACATTTTAAAATCTTGGCCACCCGAAAGCACCGGGTTTTCTAAGACTACCTGACGTAGCCAACTTTTATGTAGTTGGCTACGGTTATGTAGGTATAGCTCCAAGCGTTTTTCATTGCACTGGTAATAAGTTCTGTTGAATGTGACTGGTTAACTATGATTATTTTCAATCTTTATGAGCAGATTTTTTTTTTTTTTTATTATAAATAAGTATGTCTGCGGGGTTTTTTTTCTGTTTCTCGTTCCTTACGGACACGTCATTTAAAATATCTGTACAGATTTTTTTTCTAGCAATACTGGAAGACTGCGCGATTGATTTATCCTTTTTGTTTATTAAAAATTTTATTGTTACCTCATCTCATGAATATTAATGATAAACTAATCCCCACTTAGAATTACATCTCAGAATAGTTAGAGTTAAGTTAAATAGGGACAGTCTTTTTGCTTAGAGTGGGCTATGCGAGAAGAATTGGATAGAAGAAACTCAGGCGATCCGGAAAATAAATTACATAAGACAAGAAAGACTCTTGGGGTCTTACAATCAATGAAAGCACCTTTCAAGCCACACTTTCTTAAAGAAATGCCAATAAAATACGGTAACAGAATATCATGGAGGGCACACTGTTTCCTTAACTGCTTCTCAAAGGGTCGGTGAGATGCTCCAGGGACCATAATACGCCTTCGGTCAGTGCTTTTGTAGATCTCACAAAATCAACTCATTCTAATTGAGGCCGAATCTGAAAGCGAGCTAATGTTCAAAGAAAGTCACCGGCAGTCGAATGAAATTACATTTTCACTTAGCCCGACACTACACGTCCAAAGCTAGGTTTTCCTCACGTTATGTGACGCTCTGCCCAACTACTAAAAAAGGTATAAAGAAAAAAGAAAGCAAGTACCCGTGAAAAGCCGAGCACGTGCAAATATAGGCCTTTACGCTGCAAATTAATTACAGCGTCCATAGAGACTGCAATAATAATAATAATAATAATAATAATAATAATAATAATACATAAATAAATAAATAAAAACCTGTCAGGTATAAAAGAAACAAACTAGGTCATTCAAACTCTTATACAGTAAATCCCGACCGACTACAAAGTTAAATACGGACTACAGCATACAAAGGCAAAAAGTAATTGTGCAACAATTCTGCAAACTTGCTGTTTTTATGCCAGTTGTCTGTTTAAGACGACGGGATCCATCTTTAAAGTATCCAGATATCAAGTAGCACTAACCTTTTGTAACAAGAGTATTTGTCTAATCCCAAATTGCAGTCGAATTTTCTTAACGCTGAGCCCGTAAAGCCTGGGATTAAGCAACGCGGAAAAGGGGTGAAAGTTCCGTGTCTTTAGTTGGCAGGTTAGCGGTGGATAGTGTATGTTATCGGTGCTTATTAAAACGACGTACGAAACACGGACTTGTAAGGAACCCCGAGCGAAAGGATTCGTAATGGTTTCCCTTGGTACATTTTGTTGGAAGTCGGTGGTAGTAAATAGCACGGAATTTTTGAAACACGTCTAATCAACACCTGCGAGGTGAAGCTGCGGACTCAGTGCGCATCCAAAATACACGTGAGAGAAAGTCCATCTCGGCAAGGGATCTGAAGGTAGGGATGGACTCATTTTGCTTCACGTCTTTTTAATCGGCAGAAAACTCTTAAGTTATTCGTTACAGTATATTTATTTTTTCTTTCCTATGGGGACTTCATTCCGCGTTTTCGTTCTTTTGCCTTGCACCGGGCTCCCTAGCGGCTCAGTACACACATCTTTGGAAATATAAGTTACACATGCAAGATCAGCGAGGCTGCGTGTTCATTGTTATGCGTTTTTAATGAACAGTTGTCCCCAAAATCACTACATTATTATGTACAAGAATCAAGTGCATATCTTCTATTTTTATCAGCAGATAACTTATTATCAGTAGCGATAGCTTATGTTATGAAATGAATAATGCAATTGTCGAACAATTATGTACTGCAATCTGTACTGGAGTGCCTGTTGGTTTCTTGTATATAAAACAGAATTCACCTTTCAAAATGATACTTATCTTAAATATATTTGAAACGAATGAGTAAAAAATAAGAAGTCTTTAATTTAGCAATGTTCATTTAACAAGCGATTAGTATAAACGCATTCATATCGAATGCGAATTAGTTTACTGATAGTTTTTTTTTAAAATATGGGTTTCATTAAACACTTTCCCTATCAGACACATATAAAATCTGAATTATTATTTTGAACCCTCTTCTTTTTTATAGCAAGTAAAAGTATAAGAAAAATCAATAATAAAGTTTATGAAAGAGTTTAAAGTGTTCGATTGATGTCTGTTTTGTGCTGATAATGTTTCAACGTTCATAGATAACATCCACACAGAACGTGTGAGGATCGTAAACAAAAAATTAAATGGTGGTGATTGATGACTGCGCTTAAATGCAACGTCATTATTCTCGTGCAAGTGGTCTCAAAAATCATATTTGTAGTCTTTTCAAGCAGTCAAACACAGTAGAGGGAAAATATTAAAACAAAAACAAATCGCCTTAGGCGACATGATATGGACGCACAGGAGGACTCAAAAGGAGAACTCAAGAGCAAATTAATTTTAAATTATCAGAACGGTCAGAGAAAACGGCACCTGTCACAACCTATTTTTTTCCGTGTTTAATCATTTCCAGGCGGTTACGGCGAGATACTCGACAGCCAGCGTCATTAAAAAGCCGCACTTCACTTGCATGATGCAGAGAAAAGACCGGGGATAAACTGATCAAAACATGGCAGAGTAATCAGATTTCCCGGAACAAACCCTGCATTAATCTGCATAAAACAAAATACATACAGACGTTCATATAAGACCATAACTTTCGGGAATTTAGGTGGGAAAAAAAATCTGAATTGCGTATACCCCCAACTTCCGTCAAATGTTTATAGATATTTAAAAACATTTTCACAATGTGTCCCAGCAAATATGAGGTCCTCGCTGGTCCGTGATAAACGAGTTCCATCTTTATTTTTAAATTTCTGTTCTTTCTTGTGCAGCATGACATTAAAATCGTAAAATAAAAGGCCCACGTGAATAACAGATTATCAAGCGTTCCAGATTCAACTGGACGGACAGGATAAAATTACGTATGAAACGCAAAAACCGCCAAGTAAATCGTTTTAAATGTTGCCCCGCAAAAAAAGCTTTTTCTTTAAGCTTATTTTTACTGCGATACATTCCGATGTACGGTATTTCACATATGCTTAAAACGCTGCCAGGGCGGTTATTACTTAGTATTATATTTAACGTAAAATTAAAAAGAAGTCTTTACATAATATTTAAGGTATTAAGGTTAAAGATTACAAAAGTAACAGTAATAATAAGACAACATTGTATGAGAATATGAAAAGATTACAGTGATATAATTTACAAAGTAAGCTTTTAAATATCCATTCATTTATACATATGTAAACAGTCAAATATCCAAGCATTTAGCAACGGCATGTATAGATGTAAAAATAATACATGTAGTGTTATTTAAAATAAAATAATTTACCTTTGGTTTTCTCTGTCTTTCGTCTAGATGTACGCATCCCATTCTCTGCTCTCAAAACATTAAATTATATCCCGATTACAAATCAGTCACTAATAATTTCAGTGCTATATGATTCATTAAAAGAGTGCATGTGAAATTAACTTCCACAATAAACAAACCTGTGTCGAAAAGAGAAAAAAAATAACGACAAATGCAAGTAAAACACATTTCTCATTTCAAATCAGTCGCTGAATAATAAAATTAAATCGAGATACTGCAGTTATACGAGGCAATGAGCGTCAGATATTTTTGTCACACTGGTTTTGATTAGCACTTGCCATATCGATGATAATCAGTTAATTTACTCTTCGACCTAGAGGTGATTTAACCTCTGCCTTCGTTTCTGAAATGTCTCCCTAAAATAAATCAAACGATCTTCTCATATCTGGCAATAAAACTCTGCGAAACAGACATTGCTGTGTCAAATGACTAAAATAAAACCAGGAAAAAAGAAACTTTCAAATACATTTATATTCTGGTTTATTTGTTTGTGTGTTTAATTATTTTTAAAGACATCTGATTAATTTAATTTACAGCGAATTGTAAAATCAAATGCAAGCGTAATAACAGAATTAAATTTATACAAGTGTAAGACATCTATCAAAACCATTCCCAGTGTTCAAATATACACAGTGACAGACCATATGATCAGTGGCTTTTAAGTCTCCTTAATTTTTTGGTCTATTTATTTGTTTGTTTGTTTACAGTAATATTTAGGACTCCGTTTTGTTCGATTGCAGTCACTGACCGATGTATATTGTCCTCTTTGTTACTCTGTCTTTACTCTGCAACGGTGCCTGTCCTCCCCTTTAGCTCCTGAATCAGCCGGGTGTCACAGGATGGCATGGCTGCCCCCCCCCTCCCTCCCCGCCCTCCCC
>JAODJU010000111.1:275928-292494 GCA_026776725.1 Gnathonemus echidnorhynchus
GCCCCAAACGCAAAATTTATTCAAGAGTGCACCCTACTCAGCAGCTTTACGAGAGCCGCCGATTATTCTGTGTCGCTCGCTTTTTTAATTTACAAATTTATGGGGCAACGCGGCCGTTCGCCAAGATGGCCGCCACGTTATGGCCTCGAAACAAACACCCTTAAGTTTCAAGTGCGCAGGTAGGAAGGACCTGGCTTTTTGGTCACTATTAAACCTTCTCCTTTTCTTCTTAGCGAACGGGTGGAACAAGCAAGTCACTGAAACACATGATCTTATTTCAAAAGATTTTTTCTTTCTTTAAGCAATGAATGACCATGAAGTAGGCGATGGACGGGGGCCAGCTAAAGCCAATAACAAAGAGTTACACGGAGCCTGAAGAAAACGAAAATTACAGAGGCAGAAACGTCAGCGGTGAAGAAGCAGCCTCAGCGGACAAAAGATAAACAATCGCCAACCCTTGCTTCTTTAATTTACTGATACGGGGACATGATGAGAGCGGCCGGCACTCCTGGGGGGTGTTTTCCCCAGATATTTAGACCAAACAGATCTTAAACACTTACAGGCATTAGCTAGCTGTGACAAAAACAGTAACAAAGTCAAGAAGTGCAATGAGTAAATATACTTGCATTAAAATAAACTTCCATCCCAGTCACAGATTTAAAATACACATTTCTCCATCGTTCACACATTTTCCGAAAGGTTTAAATTTCTGCTATTGACCTTGGATAAACAGAAAAGGGGAAAAAATAGCATAGGAGAAGCGGTTTGGGCGCTAAGAAATGGCACCTGTACTTTGATGGATATTAACACAGTTTTTGTGCAGAGTGCAGAGGGGATTGCCATTCAGCCTTATCTTCAGTTCCAGTCAACTAGCAATCCTGAAAGAGTTTGCAACATCATCAGAGCTGGCCATTTGATAGGATTCTAGCACTGCACCTAATCAATCTGTGGAATAGTGCGGCCCAGACATGTAACAAAGCTCAAATAGATTTACAAATGGGGTTGTTAGCGGATAAGCTCCTGCACAGGATTACATATTGATTTTAAACGTATAAAAAAGCTTATCATATAAAACCGTAACTACAAAAATAGGGAATCTATGCATAAATCCCTTTAAGAAAGAGGCGTCCACTTTCAAATACACAAACCTCAGAGTGAATCGAGGCTCGGTGAAAAGGAAACAGGCAAGAATGAGGCCCGGAGAGATGAATACGAATGGCAGAGGGATCCGTGTAAACGGCAGGGAAGCGACCTTGGGATCTGTGTGCTGGAGCTCAGCTCCGGATCCGTTCTGCTTCACCGTGAGGCACATGAGCGTTGCTGCGGAGATCACGGCACGTGAAGGTGGATTTTACTAGTCAGCCAGGGAGAGAACCTGACCTACTCTAAGGCAGCCTGATCGAGGACTAACCCTATCCATACCTAGAACCCGCTGGCTGGCTGAGAACTCATTCTTTCTTTGATCTAGGTCTCTGTATTGGCTTAATATTAGAGGTAATGATACTAGTACTTGGGCTAAGATGAGGCTTTGGTGGTTTGGAACGTTCCATGTATCCCTTAGGGGGGTTTTGGCACGTTCCATGTATCTCTTAGGGGGTTTTAATCTATTTGCCTTGCGGTTGTGAAAGGCGCTATACAAAAATAAATTGATTTGAATATTTATACAGGGTTTAGAACATATCCGAATACCTGGGTCCCCCCACCCTGCCAGTTCATGTTTGTCCAGTGGTCCATCCCATGCCCCCCACCTTCATCCCCACCCGCCCCCCACCCCAGGATCCTCTATGATTAATCATAACTCAACTCGAACCCCAATGCTTCACCATCGGCTATATAAGAGCTTCCGGCTCCACCCACACTATTACCCCTCCCCTACCCAACAACCCACACGCCGGGTTCAAACAGACTCGGCAGGTAGCGGTACCTAGGGCGGGCTGGGGGTGGGGGGTGGGGGGCCGTCCTCGGCCCAGTGGCACTGACAGGTCCAACCGGGCCACAGATAAAGTAGCTCAGGCCTCGGTCGGGCAGCTCCGCGCGAGGGCTTCACGAGCCGCTGTCTCCCTGTCATCGGCCGGCCAAGCAAATCAGCAATTACCCATGTGGCCCCCGCAGCCCTCAATGGGCCTGCTGGAGCACTAAATAGGAAAGGCGATGCGTGCCCTTCCCTGGCCGCTGGCTCAGAACTATCTCCCGGGCCGAAGAAAGCAGAACCTCCAACTGTTAAGTGCCTCCTGCTAAAAAGAAGAACCATGGTGAACAGGGGAGCAGGTCGCAGAGTTACGGACAGCGGAGCGCTCAACAAGTCCGGGGGCAGCAGGCTGCGGTGGCCTGTTCCCGCCCACAAAACGCCTCAGCCGCTGACCCCGCCACATCCCGACCCCCACGGTGAAACCCCCCCCACCCTCAGATTTGTGTTAAATGCAGCCTGACAGATTCCGGGGCAGGTCATCCGCAGTGCTGTCAGTGTGACGGCATCTGAGGCAGCTTAGCTTGGATGCTACATCACTACGTTCATCTACGGATGGACCAGTAAGGAGGGAGGGGCCATTTTAAACATGGTCTGCAGGCCTGCAGAGAACATCTTAGACTGGTGGAGATCACTTTGTACACAGTACAGCAGAGGCAGGTGTCCCCCGGGTGCAGAAACACCTCAAAAACTCCAAGGTAAGACACCAGCGCGAGAGGCCGGCGCCTCACACGCTCCAGCCACAAGCCGCGTCCCACAAAAACTAATTAGAATTGATTCATTATGGATCAGCTACCTTATCAGGTGAGGAAAGAAATTACCGCGGCTCGCCGAAGGGGTCCGGGGTCGCCATTGAACAGCAAAATCAATTTGCATTGATTCTAAAAGGTTCGCGTCGGGAGCGAGGACACAGTCACAGGGATTAAAGTTGCACGGACAACTCTGATACGACGAGGCCCTCCCCGAAGCCTTATAACGGAAACACCGGAGAGGAAGCCCCCCGCTGGCCTTATCGAAGCAGCCAAATAGTCTTTGCTATCAAATCATGGCCAGGAAATCAAATTAGCCGAATGGATAAAGGTCTAAATATTTGTGTGAGTGGCAATGCTATACTATAGCAAACAGGCCAAAAATACTATAATCCTTAGCAACAATTAAAACCAATCATTTATAGAATTAATACAATCATTTTTGTTATCTAATGACCTGTGCATTATTTGCTATCATATTTAGCAAATAGGCACTGTAACCGTTATAAGAAGACATGGGAATGAATGTATATTTGGAGTATAAAGTGTAAATTTGGAGTATTTTTAACAATTACTCCAATTAAATGCCCCCCCTCCCCCCCCACTCCAGCATCTTGGATTCACTGCCTCCTCAGCTATACTCCAGGTTCAGTGGCTCAGAAGCCTTTTGCAGATCATGCTCCTTTTCCCAGGGCAAGTTGTAAAAGTTCATCAATATGTTAATGACTAAATCATTAAACACTTAAAGAAACCTTTAATAAACATCGATTTAAGCACTTTGCAGCCACCTCTGTGGCTTCACATTAATCTACTGCTAAAAACTGATAGACAAACCGAAATGTGCAGCTATTGTGATGAGGCTGGAATGGACTCTGTGTAAAAGTTCCCTGGCAAAATTCATTCTGGGCCTTTTATAGGTATTAATTGGGGGATAATTCTGCCGTAATAGAATTTGCCCTTCAGTGCAAATTCAGTTACAAAGAAATTAAACAAAATCATTATCAGTGTCCTTTTAACTGACCACCTCAAACGCCTAGACCTACGATAGAGTGATTAAAGGTATGTCGAAAAATAATTGCTTTCATTTTTTTCTAATTTAGTTGGACTTTTTTTTTTGAATGACAACTTGCTGAAAAATACAATTACACTGTCAAGGGGAGGTTAGTGATTTTCACGATAACTCCACGAGAACTTTCGCTGCTTGTGGTGAATGAATAATTCAGACAAATCGAGACTTTTTTCCGCATACGAAATTAATTTTGTCCAGATGAAAGCCAGAGCTTTACGTTCGCTAATTTATTCTTAATCGCACTAAAAATGAGCAGAACACTAGATACATAAATACTTTATCTAGCTATTGACTCCTGAAACCCTTCTTTTAAAAAGGGACAGTGTAGATGGCATGAAGACTTCCATAAACACGTCAGAAGCCGACTGAGACACACCAAAGAGACTCCCACTGAAGGAGCTCATCGCCATTCTGGTCTTTTCCTCATCTTCCTCTTCCTCAGTGCTGCCTGTAAGGATGTATCATAACCCAGCTCACTCAGCTACATTGGCAAAACAAGGTCAATAACAAAAATGCCCTTCCGGGCGTAACACTTCAGCGGTGTCTCAAGGTCAATCGCAGCAATCACCATCCAGATGGAGAAGGTCAGTTATGGTCTGGCCGTAAGGTACGGAAAGCGATGAGGTTCAAAAAGCGCCAGCAGCCTCCCAAGTAACCAAAAGACACCATATTGAAAAAGGCATTGGGTGAAAAACTGGCACATTTAAGAAGCTGAGCCCCATCAGTTTTTAATTACTCAAAGTGAGCTAATAGGACAGCCGGGGGCTGCTTCGAATCATAAATCACGTGTGCCTGGGGTCTCGGTGTAAACCATTTTTTTGGGGTGCAACCCCGATGACCGTAAACCCTGACACACTACAGACAGATACTCAGAGAGTGGAAGGTGGATCCTACACTCTGCCCCCCCCCCCCACCAACCACAGGCCAAAGGGACTCAACATGCACAGCTGCGCCCCCAACAGGCAAACGGCCCCCAGTGCCAAACTTAACGACACCAACAAATAACAGGTATTAAGGTGAAGCCGCTCGCTGACGGTCGGGGAGTCTCAGGGGTTGCCATGGTTACACGTGCAGCCCAGCCAGTGGGTCGTCAAGTTTGAGAAACTTCTTAAAACCACAACCATACTATATAAACAGGTGCGAGTTAAAGGCGTTCATTAGCGGAGGTCTGAGAGGCAAACCTGTGACTGTCAGCGACTAGTGACACCAAAACTGCAGTGAAACCAATTAGCTGTTTGGCGGAGGATAGTGGAAGGAGGGGACGAGGGTTCTAAGCTCGTGTAATCACTTCAGAGCCTCACGGATCCTCAGTACCTGCCACACAGCGACAGATTTAGCGCAGGGCAACAAAACAAACACCGACAAGAACTGCCAAGCGCTTGCTGTCCATAAAGGCTGCTAAAAAATAACCTTCTCAATTTTTTTTTAGAAAAGTTAGAGTGTAAAGCTATAGGTAAACTAGCATTTCCCGAACACGGGGCCACTCAGCAGGAACCATTAAAATTCAACGTACAATCGTGCACCTTGTTACACCAAGAGCTCACTGATCTGGACTTTACAACACACCTGTTGAATTGCTGGATTTGACGCCCGCATGCCGCTATGATAACAAGCATCCATTGTGAAACGCAGCATCACTGTTAACAAGTGTAATTTCAATTTTATCCATTTTATAGACCTCAAAATATGAGAAAAGGGGGGAAACAAATGAAGAAGACAAAGCAATCCGTGGGGGGGGGGGAGGGATCAGGCTGAAGCAAAGACCAGGCCAGTAAGTCCCCCATTGTCTGTTTTGGCATCCCAGCTCCCTGAAAGGGGGGGAGGCAGTAGCCACGATGCTGATCTGGGGCCTGTAGAGGAGGCGGCACAGATTGGTATCGCTCAGCACCCATGTGACCACGATGCTGATCTGGGGCCTGTAGAGGAGGCGGCACAGATTGGTATCGCTCAGCACCCATGTGACCACGATGCCGGTCATGTGGCCCATGTGTGCCAGACACAGACCCCCAGACAGCAACAAAAGCCAAAGGCTCCAAGGAGGAGGGGGGGGTGCAGAGGGGTACGGCCCTGTGGCTAAGCGCAGGGAAACAGGATTGTTCCATGGGGGAGTCTTAGCGGGATGCGGAACGGCCACATGCATGTAATATTACCAATAACTTCGGGATTTAGGGCAGGATTATGGCCGCTGACTTTCCCAAACTGTGGCTCAAAGGGGATAAAGGCACTAGTGACAGGTCACTCTCCACAGTCCCCTGTCCAACCGAGCAAGAACGCGACGCAGTCCTGAAAATATGCCACTTTGTATTTTCGCTGTAGAGAAAACCAACCGGTAATCCTTCACATCAGTCGCTCTCGTCCCCGTTTTTCCCCCACTTGTCCTGCCTTAATAACGGCCCTGATGGCTAATCCTGGGAGGGGAGAGATCATTTTATCCGGTGTTTTGTTTGGAAATGCTGGAATCGCTCCCATCACTCGGTCAAACTCGTGAAATATTTACCAGAGCCAATCTTTGGTCTATGTCAACACATTTCTCCATTAATAACCAGAAACTAATCACCAGGAAGCATCAACTCAGCCAGTTACATCCCCCCTCTCTCCCCCTTTCAGCATCAACTGAGCCAAACATAAATAAATACACACGTTTAAACACACTCAAGCCTTACAAATTGGATCTACAAGCTGATTCTCCCCCGTTCTGCTACTGATTTTCATTCCTGACTGTCAAGGGACAATTAAGACCAAAGAAATGCTTCATCCTTTCAAATATTAATGTCTAGACACTTCAAAACAAATTTTTTAACAAAGACCCAGCTTTAAATTAATATACTAAGATAGGGTGTGACTGTGCAGATTGCGAAGGCTTCCAGGAAATCAAAGCCAAGTGAAACCGTAATTAAGAAGTGCTGTCCAGTACTTCAGGAAGGAGTGACCTGAAGAGGAATATCTGTCAACAAAGCTACAAACAGAGAGAGAGAGAGAGAGAGAGAGAGAGAGAGAGAGAGAGAAATTAAGTACTGAAGTCCTAGCAGTGGAAATTACAAGTGAATGACGCCTCTTGGATTTAAGTATTGTAGCTCTACAGTCAGGGGAGGGGGCACTGTGTTATTTCGGTGAGCACCGTCCCGTGGTGTCATGTGAGAGAGGACACCGACCACCGACGCTGTCTGCGAGCGTGGCGGCAATCTACAGAGGACGGGATTCATCCCGACGGCCCGCTAGGGTGAAGCTGCTTCAATAGCCAAATAAGATTAAGACGGTGATCCTAGTCAGTGCGGCACTCAAAGCAGACAGGAATAATGACGATCCCTGCCACGGCAGACCTGCTGCTGTCGGGTGGTGGTGCCTCCAGACCTTACAACACACACACACACAGGTCTGCATATATACACACTCAGTCTTCCTTACAGTTTTCTCTGAAATACATATGAAGAAAAAATGGTCCCCCACAACTATTATATATATGTGTGCATATATATACCCTGTGTATTTATTTGTATTGAATTGTTTATATTTTATAGACACTTAAATTTTTCAAACAGCTACAGCAAAGGTTACAATGTAAAAAATATGCCACCTCACTAATAACCATTTAGACTATATTCCCTTGTTTATAAATTACCCAAGAAAAACTTAATTGGCGTTATTAGCATCAAACAATTGGTATAAACAATTACAGCGGAATCAGTAGCCGTATTTGTTCTTATTTAATTTCGAGAAAGAGTTTGCGGATTATTCAGCATCTAATCTTTCTACCTTGTAAAAGGGTTTATTCGTTGTTTGTTTTAGATAGAAATCTTTAAATTACACTAAGAAGGGGTACCATTACAAATTAATCCCAGTTCTAATAAAACCTAGGTTTTTTTTTTGCCCTGAAAAAGGAGGGGTAAGAAAAAGGAAGAAAGGAAAAGAAATATATTAAACCCTGTGATCACAGCAAGCATTTCTCATTTCTTATCCGACCATTTTCTGTTTAATCCAATACCCAGTAATCCAATTTGTCTGTCGGAGTTTAAGGGGCAGATCGCAACTTCTCCACAGCCAAGTCACTTTTTGAACATTACAATATATTTTAAGGGGAGCGACACCCACTCGTTTCATCTCCTCTTTTCGACTGTTGCCTACATGGTCTAATGTCTTGCGGAATAATAAAAAAAGAGAGAGAGAGGGACAAGATGAACATTGTTTCGTGTGATTAAGTAATAGCTCATTAAAGACTTGTCACCGCTTTGCTCTGAATATGCATGAAGCACATAATCAGATCTGGTACTGTCACTAGAGGAGAATATGGTAAGTACAAAGCATTGATTTAATTACTTGGAGTGGGTTACGGTGTGGCGCTGTCTTGTTAGTGACTAATAAAAGGGATTGTACAGCCTTGCCCGATTTAGAAGAAAGGTAGTTTAGCTTTCACCACAATACCTAATCTACGGATAAAGCGCACTTCATTGTACTTGAAGGAGCCGTCGCTGGTCGCGAAATTGATGTAACACGTTTTCTTTTAAGTGGACCTGGTTAACGGCAAACCATCTTTTCTTCTTCTTCTTCATCTTCAGTAAGATACAGTCCGCCTTATGTGGTGGCAGAATCGTACAATTCTTCATTCATTTAAAAAAGACCACAGTGATGCTGAACTAGCTCATCTCGAGAGGGCTGCGTCCAGTGATCGTGTGATACTTGCTGTGAAATTTAGCTCACACGCTTCACACCGTCTGTGATCGCAAACGGCAAACTTAAGGGATGTCAGCAGATGTCCTGTTTCTCTCCTATAGTCCCGGCTTTACAATATGAAAGGGGAAGAGGCACTTTGAAACAAGACTGATCCCATTGTAGTTCCACCTGGGGCAAAAATAAAACAGCAAACTTCCCTTTTTTATTTTTACTGGCCACATATAATAGATGCTTAAATATATCCGCTTTCTGATTGTTTATTTAACCTCGACGGATGGAGCAATACGCATCGGCGCAGGGATAGCCGTGAAATGGGTTTAACCGTCTATGTCAGCTGCAAATGGCTCGAAATGGTTATCGTGCGGCAGTATTACAGCTCGCTAACAAAAAGAAAGAATATATATATTAATGTAGTATGTGAGGCCAGCGAGAGAGCGTCTGCAGGGAGCGGGAGGGAAAGTATGATCTTCCCTTGAAATGTGACCGAAATCCTGAGTTATCGTGGCGTCCTTCATCGTGGCTGAGTTTGTATTTTGTGAGAGTGCATGTGTATCACTCACCTTAGGTACGTCTCGTCATCTCTTCACACTCATGCTTCACGCGCACACACACGCACACGCACCCACACACACATTTGTATTCTTATCTTTGTGGGGACCATAAATTAATTTCTATGGGCAAAACCCTAATCCCAAAAATGACGACCTTGACCCCCACCCAGCCCTAACCATAATCATAAGTAACCAAACAAATATGAGACTTTTGGCATTTTTAGTTTTTTGATTGCAGTCACAGATTTTTATAAAATCGAGTTTCTGAAAAAGTGACCCTCTCAACATCAAAAGAACATGTTTTTATCACATTGTGGGGACATTTGGTCCTCCCCCCTCCCACACACACACACACCCCATAGCAAATATCCTCCTCCCCCAGAGGACAACACCTTTATAACTTTATAACTGTGAGGATGGAGGCCAAAGCAAACAGCTCCGATAAAATATTTTTGTTTTAATCCCTGCTGTTAATTTAATTTAACCTTCCACAGAACACAGTCTCCCTTACTGTTGATCTCCACACTTCCCTTTTGCTGTATTTTCAAGCATCTATTTATTCACCAGCCAGTTATCTGGGAGAACTTTCTTTACCCATGGTTGTTATGGCTTAAAAATATCCAACACCACCCCAATCACCCTCCCCCACCCAGCCGCTCCTAAGTCAAAATGTGTTCTTTAAATCAATAAACATTATCACAGAATGACAGACTGTCAGCTGTTTTCGGCCGTGTCTCCTCTTCCGTCACGTAAGACGAGTTGTCCACCCTCTGCCTTTAAGGAAACATCCGGAAACCCAGGCCAGACACATCTCAGAAGGGCCGCGTTCTTCTCCCTGTTTTCACGGGAGAATGAACATGGGAAAAAGAGAAAAAAAAACATGAGAAATATGCGAGTTTTGAACACGTACAGCATCTATCACGTGTCTGTCTGACCAGACCTTGCTGTTTAATCACCTTTCCTTCCCGGAAAGTGATTTGTTGGTTTGTTGGTAGGTCTCTCCCTTACAAAGCAGGGGAGAGAAAAAACGAAGGTTAATAAATGCGCCATCACCCCGAGACCATCGTATGGAAATATATCATCTCATTGTGCTGAAGAGCCAAACGAATGACAGCCGGCTGATGTTTTTATTTAAAAACATGGAAGCAAGGTTGATAAAGGATCATTGTGCGCCCCAACTTTGTCACGAAGGGAGATGGCGAAGGGCCCATTCACCATTTAACAAAAATCATTCTCCCGAGAGCAATTACCATTATGATCGATTGTCTCTGCATTTTGCTAACGTGGGCCGGGCTCCAAACCGAGAGGATTTTTTCTTTTTTTTTTCTGAAAAGGCAGAAAGCTCTTCAGATATGGCAAGAGGGGGCAGATGAAGAATCAGCGGAGGAAGCTCACCTGGTAAACTTCTAAAAGGTGTCCCATCAAAAGCCCCCCCCCCCGAGGGCCAAACAATGTGAGGGGAACCATATTCCAGCCCCTCATGCTCAACAGGCTCTCCAGACCCCGGCACAGATGAGAACAGAAACCTATCCCAGTTAATAATCTCGTAACAAAAGCTAAAAGACATCATCCTATTAAGCAGTGATCTCCAGTGCTACTGCGAGGTCCTTCCCGGTGCCTTTTATAGAGAGCAGTGCTATTAAAGTGGCCTAAACAGCCAGCATGAACCTGGATTCTATTTCTGCTTTTATCTGCCCCTGTTGTTTGGGATTTCAGTAGCGCGCTGCTTGATGTGTCACTGATATTATGGATCTCTGGGAAAACTCGGGCCCAGTTTAGTCTCTTTTTTTATATATATTTTACAATTCACTTTGCGCTGAATGTGCCAGGCCAATACAGCTCTTATTTATCAGATTTAGTCTTTAAATACATAAGTTTGTGGAAAAAAAAAGTTGGTCCCTCCCAGCCCCCCTGCCGAACTCCCTTTCTTTCCTGTTTTTAGCTGGGGAATATTCAATGAGCCGACTGAAAAGCGCCGACTCCCCAGCACAAAAAGCGTCCGAAATTCTCATTTAGTTGTCTTTATTTTGCTAGCGCCATGTGGTCCTTGAAGATGCTGAAAACACGGGAAGCAGAGGAAGGATCAGAGCCGGCTTATTAGCATTTGGACAAAATTGGAGTGGCGGAGTTCTATAGCCGCCCTCCTCGGCTGGTCCTGTGAAAGCTGCCGATGATAAGCTCTCTATTTCATTGTGCTTTTGTCTTTCCTCTAGGTTTTCAGCGCAGCGGGGCGTTTACTAGCCCCAGGTTGCACTGGAGAATTATGGGAAATTTTTTTAAAAGCCCTCCAACATCCCTACCCAGTAGTACTTACACCAGTCTGTGGAAAAAGAAAAAAAAAACTTTTTTGAATTTGCCCAATTTTTTGACCATCTTTCTCTCTCTCTCTCTTTCTCTTTTTATTTGATCAGTTTTTTTTTTTAAATCCACTATTTTGCAGCAACCCTCATAGGGGACTTTGCCTAATCGCCGCTTGTCAGTAGCTCTTGTTGTTTATTAATTCATCCTTCCAGATACTATTAAACTAAATAAGACTAAAAACAAACTTGGCTTTCAGGCCAATAAAACACTGATATGTGTGAATTTTAAATGTCGAACAAGGGAGGTTCCAATTAACGCCAGTCAAGCGGCTATCTTGTTTGATAAGTGCTAAACGCTAAACGCGCGAGAGGCGATCATGACCCACGTCCCCATTCGCGGTGCTTAAAGACCCGGAGAGTCTAAGTTCCACCGCCGACTCCCCCAAGGAGACCCATAGGCAAAATAAAAAAAAAAACATATTGTGGGAATTTTCAGTCCCCCCCCCCCCCAACACACACACTTTTTAAATATGCATATGGAGGACAAAAATGGTTCGCTTTGATGAAGAAAGGGACCACCTTAATGCCAGCCACTGCGTCTTCAACCTTTCCAAGTTGTAGTGAAATGGATAAAGGTCTCCCTGGATGGGTTTATCTGCTAAATCCTTGTGGTTGGCCTGCTATCTTGGATGATGACCCCCAAGAATGTCAACAGCTCATTTCCCAAAGAGCTAGAAGGAGTCAGTGTGCAAGTTATAATCTGCCTCTTTAGGTTTCCAACATTGAATTTCACAAGCTGTATAACCATATTCAGCCTATGATCTCCCTTCTACAAGATCCCCTGGATCCGCATGTTCCACAACAATATATATATATATTTACGAACAAATATATATATATATTTGTTCGTAAATATGAATGTTAACGGAAAAGTCAGAAAAAACAAGCACAATGTATCAACAGTGCAATTCTAAAGTAACTGCAAAGGAAACTCAGCTTATCAGCTGAAAACCTGATCTATGTGATGTAGCTAATACGGTTAACATATACAAATATTTACGTGAAATGTAAAAGAATGACGTTAAACTGCGAATCGATAGAAGCTTAATTTCTATTACAGTGTTTTCTTTACGTTGTTTGCCCTGGTCACAAGAATTATATTACTGGTATACATCCTTTTTACGCTTTAAATACTCACCATCATTTCAGGATTTATTTATTCCTGAATTTAGTTGCATTTCTCTTTTTTATTGCATTCAAAATATTTTTTATTGCATTCAAAATGCTAAAATATAGGATAATGAAATCTGGAATTCTGTTAAATATAAGGAATTCATGTCTCTGTTAGTATGCAAGATTGTTACATTTCGTTTTCCTGCTAAAGTAATAAAAAATAAAACATTTTTAAAAAACGAGAGGCTTTGCTGGGTGCACATGTGTCCTGGCCTGCACAGAACCAGCAAAATGAAAAGGGCCGATTGTCTCGGGCCTCGACAATGGAGGCTCTCCACACTCTGCTCGCCGTTCAGGACCAGATGTTGCAGAACTGACCAACAATCCGGCCAATAATGGAGGGGGTGGGGAGACCCCCCCGAATAAATTAATGACTGATTTCTCCAACTTTGATGGAATTAAGTGCACGCCTTTTCCCAACGTGTCATGTGAACGTCCTCGCGTTAAACGTTCTTTTTTTCCCTCCCTCTCTCTTCTTTTTCCTTTCTTGTCAAGTAAGGCCACCCAGCAGAAAGCAACTGATGCAAAACTTGGGAGTAATCCCCCTGTTTATCTCGGCTCTGTGGTTAGTCTTAACACTGTCCCTATTATCTTGGGGATTTAGGCAAACTTTCATTTATTTGTTAGCCTTGGTTTTTTTCTACGAACTTTCTTGCCCAAGTTGAAGATCCCCAAGCCTTATTCCAATGTAAATAGATTTGCATAGGGCTACAATGCTTCTTGCCAGGGTCCTGATTAGTCAAAAGTGGCATGGGGCTGCTTGCATCCGAGGGTCCTCAGGCAGATATGTATATGTAAAAATGTGGCTTCCAGGAGTGAAGTTGCAACACTTGCATATGTATCTGTCCTGACCAGAGACCCTTTTCCTCTCAGCAGCCAAAAGAATGCATTTCATTTTTCATTTTTTTCTCATTATCAATGCCTCACCCCAGTTCCCAAGTATCCACGCCTTTTCCCCCAACCTTGTCTGCCTGGAACACGCACCAACAGTTGTTCAGTTTCTGCAGCTCCTGCCAATAACACTAGTATGTGCTCCTGCCGGCGGCCGCGGGCCCGGGAAGAAGCGCGGCCCTCGTGCGAGAGAGCGAAGACGCAACCGGCTGAAATGTCACGCAATTATCTACCGACTCATACATCCAAGTCTTTTTTATTGATTTTATAAATAGGAAATTCCGGTATTTTAGGCTCCCTGCGCATCAGTTTATCTTCAAATGTCAGAAAAGCAACAAACAAATGGGATTATTAATGACGAGATTTGCGCATCTGTAAGGAATAGGTGTGTTGTGTCGCGGATTAACGTTGTAGTTGCTGCAGGCGAAGCCAAAACGAGAAATACCCACGCCGGCCGACAATGACATCAGCAGCGAAATCCTCTGATGTGTTCTACTGGGAAGCGGCGGCATTTCAACAACACGGAATGAGCCAGAATGAGAGGTCTGCACGGCGAATGACGCAAGGAGGCCTGATCACGACACTGTTTGGTTTCGACAGGCTTCCTGGGATTTCTGAGATTTGGTGGGAGGATCAGACTGCACATCCCTGGCCTTGATTTTTCAGACTAAGAAGCGAAATAAGATGCAAAAAGAAGGTCAGAATTAGCTGATGCTAAACACTTTGTGGCTGACGGGTTAAAGCAAATCATGTTGAGACTTCGAATTAGAAATTGTACAAAAAATTGTGAGATTTTAGATAGACTATCAACTTATTTCTTTACATGACATATAACTAATTGTTGTTCTACTAGCAAGTTCACAAGCAACTGTGGGCAAGGTTAGGGTACCACGTCTTGCTGCAGGACTGTATGATGCTTAGAGAAATGTTCCCAGAGTTATGTCAAGCCTGCTTTGATGGCCAATCCAATGGTAGACTAATGGGCCTAGTTAAAACACATGCACACACACACACACACACACACACACACACACACAATAACAGGCCCAGTGTTCTTGTCTCGAAGGTTTAGAATTTCAAATTTCACCCTTGTCTTCATGCATACTAACAAAGGTAAATGTGTAAAACACGAGTGGGGGGGGGGGACAACTTATAAATAACCAAATTGGGACAGCAGGTGGCTTAATCGCTTCGGACATAGACTTACTGCCTCAAATCGCGTTGCTGATCTTGGTAGTAAGTACCTCCACAGCAGTAAAAGCACATATTAATTTAATTTCTTGCTTATTGCTAATAGCTAAAATATGATCCACAAAAAGAAATATTCTAATTGCAGCAAGCAGCAAATATGTTTTCTACTTTATAGGAATATTAACCAGAAAACCATTCCACCAATATTGATCAGGAAGAAGTTACAGTAGGCGTGCAAAGTGTTTGTCCTTGTGAAATCCCTTTTAAAAAATGTGTTGGATAAAAAGTCTCTCAGTCTGGAGATCCAAGCAGCAAAGACTGTAATGTGTTGGGTTGCATAAGTTTCCTGGGTCTCTTTAAGAAGCCGGTCTTCGCATGCGGCCCGAACTGGGGGATGCACCTGACGCATCTGCTGCTGCATCAGCTCTCACGCATCTGGCTGCAGCCTGGGAGTCAGCGGGCTTGCAGTTTTACTGGGCGGGAGTTGGGGGGGGGGGGAATCAGCACAATAGAGGTGCCAAAAACTGTTGACAGTCCCAATTTCCTTTGCATATGAGGCCCCTCCCCCCCCATTAGTACTGGGCTGCGATCTCCCCAGGCTATGTGTTAGAACAAATTTGAGCAGTGTCATATTGCGTGCATTTCAACAAGGCCAACGGGGTCACCGCTGCATTTGCTTAATGAATTCATCTGATGGAGTAATGGTTAGGCTCGCACCCCTTAGGCCCTGCCAGGAGTGGGGGGGGGTATTCCGGCAGGGGGCTTCTATTTAATTGTTTTGGTTTATTTAAGGACAGTAATGGAAAAGCCCTTTTCACAATTTCACGGTGGAGTCTCTCTCCCCGCCCCCCCCCCCCCGGAATCCACCCTTATGCATGGATGAAGCTTTAACCGAAATTAACTTCATATCGGCCTCGTCAATTCGCCCAATGCGAAAGCTTTTTGAGGGTGGGGGAATAAAAGAATCCCAGTTTTTACGAAGGCATCTGTGTCATTGTGCGGCTGTACCACATAACCGGTCCGGTGGCTTTTTTTTCTGGCCAGAAAAAGGTTACAGTTGGAAATGACAACTTCTATACCAGCAGAGAAGTTTTGCAAATGAATGGAGTCACAGTGCACAGACTCCCAGGCATTACATCTAATTGATAAGTGCGTCAGAAGTTACCATTTGAAAAGGTCTATTAATTAACTGCATACCTAAAATTCAATTATCTAGTGGGAGCACAATTTGTAAACTAAATAATGATCAATTATGCAGAGTGCTCCTTTAGTCACCCAGCCCTTCCTTTGTGGTATCTTATCTGATCAATAAACTATCTATAGCGTCAGGAAACACAAAGGAAAACAGCTCAAGTAAGAGGAGCGCAATCAATAAATTAATAGAGAAACAACGCGCCACCTCTTCAAACGTTTCCAAGCTGCCTTTTTAACGCCATTCTTTCACAGTCAGCGTCCATGTGTGATAAAACGTATGGCGCTGAGTAAACAAACTGAGTCAGTCCTCGAGAAAAAGATAAATTTGTAGGACACATGTCTGCTACTTCTTCCCAGTTCCCAAATTTTGCAAAAGTGGGAATTGCAGGGAATGGCCAGGAATCACTGGGAATTGCCAGTGTAACAGAGATAAGAAAAGAGGACAAAATGGGATGGTTTGGGAAAAAGGGGGAGCGATTATTATTAGAAGAGTGGTCCTTGTCCTCTATTGAAAATGTTAAAGGGGGTTTATTACTGTCTGTGGCAAAGCACCAGATTCTACAGACGGCCAAATTGTCGGAGGAGGAGGCTGAAGGAGGCCAGTTGGTTACATCAGCGATGAGAGGTGCGGAAAAACTGCTAGGATCATAATTACTTGTCCAGTAATCAGGAAAAGAAAAGAACAACCTCCATGTTTGTCAATGCGGTCCCCCAACCTCCACAAGCTGCCCCAGCTCCCTACCCCACTGCCCGC
>JAODJU010000111.1:316869-327978 GCA_026776725.1 Gnathonemus echidnorhynchus
GGGGGGGGGGGGGGGGGGGGGGGGGCAGCGCTGCAGACAGCAGCCACACTGGCGACCGGTCATGCGCGCGGAGATAGATTTGTCATAACACACTGGGGGGCGCCGGCGAGGGGGCACTTTGGCTGCATCCTGTCCTTTGTACACAGGCCACCTGGACCCCCAGCAGCCAGAATCAGGGTGATGTTGACAGGCCTATGGGTTGAGTAGGCTGTACCAAAAAACGGGGGGGGGGGGTGTTAGTCTACATTCATGGGCTGGGCGGGTCAACAAATATAGTAAAGAACTACAAAATCCCCCTAAATATAGTTTAAACCGACCTGTTATCCAGGTAGAACAGCCTACTAACAAGTTCTGGCAGTAAAACGCAGCGAGTCTATTTCAATATTTTTTTAGCATAAGGTTTCTGTACTTATTTATCTTATTTTCGTGAGGGTGCCATTTTTAAATACTGTCCCAGAAGAAGCACCCATGCCCCCCTCTCCTTCCCTCTTTTCACCCCTCTATTATTTTTCTCTCCTCCTTTAAAATGGGGGGAAAAAATAATAATCACCTGTGATCTCTCCCATCCTCCCCCCCCCCTCGCTTTCTTTCCTATAATGAGAAAACTTCACCTCGTGTCCCCCGCAATTGGCGAGGAATTCTTTGCCTGTTATTCCCACCAAATCCAATTACAGATTGTCGAGTAGCCAGTGGAGTAAAGCGTGTGCTGCAGTGTCACATCGCTAAGTCGCGTGTATGTGTTTCAGCCTGTAATGTGGCCCCGGCCGCCACAGAGGTGTCAACTTAAAATGCAAGTAAGTAGCTGAACGGGGGCTAATCCTGGCGACCGCTAGCCTGCAGCCAAATTGTGGTGCGATGAATGACAGAGTGAATGCGGAGATGCCTCAGTGCTTATCACCGGCCGCCAGATGGTGGACCTGGATCAATGCACACACGCCACGATCAATGCATTTGATAAAGAATTAAGAAGAAAACTGTACATGTTATCAAAGAACTCGTACATGGCATAATTATGATTCTGCATGTGCGTACTGATGATACTGGAAACTCAGAGGCAAGTGATAATGAAAATGATAGGGAAAAAAAAGTAATAAAATAAAATAAAATGACTCCGAGGCGGCATTGCCTGCCCTCAGCACTGAGAAATCTGGTCAAATAGTCCAGGAACCATTTTTCAGGAAGGAATAGGAGATCTCCCATTTTTTTTAAGGGGAGGGAAAAAATAGTTTGTTATTATGAGGGTGGGGAGGGAGCCTGGTGGCGAGACTCATCCTGCCTGGAGATGACATTTACCACCGAGGAAGGGCATGCAGGCCTTTGGAGGGCTCAGACAGAAAAAGCGGGGAGACAAATAAACAGGGAAGTGTAAGGGTGTCTCCTTCAGGTTCAGGGAGACATGGGAGAACCTCCTTCAGGTACAAAGAGACATGGTCGAACCTCCTTTAAGTACAGACAGGCATGGGAGAACCTCCTTCAGGTACAAAGAGACATGGTCGAACCTCCTTTAGGTACAGACAGGCATTGGAGAACCTCCTTCAGGTAAAGAGAGACATGGGAGAACCTCCTTCAAGTACAGACAGACATGAGAGCACCTCCTTCAGGTACAGAGAAACAGGGGAGTGTCTCCTTCAGGTACAAGGAGACACGAGAGCACCTCCTTCAGGTACAGAGAGACATGGGAGCACCACCTTCAGATACAGAGAGATACAGGAGCATCTCCTTCAGGTACAGGGAGACATGAGTGCACCACCTTCAGGTACAGAGAGACACAGGAGCACCTCATACAGGTACAGGGAGACACGGGAGCACCTCCTTCCAGTACAGGGAGATGTGGGGGTGGCTCCTTCAGGTAAAAGAGACATGGGGGCACCTCATTCAGGTACAGGAAGACATGGGAACACCTTTTTCTGGTAAAGGAGGTTGTAGGATGGCCTCCTTTAAGCATGAAACGCAGAAGCACCTCCTCTTTTAAGTACCGAGAGATGCAGGAGCAACTTCTTCTGGCATGGAGCGACTTGGGAGCATCACCTTCAGGTGGAGAATGCAGCTCCTTCAGGTATGGGAAGCACAAAAGCACCTCCTTCAGCTATGGAGAGCACAGTGCCTCCTTCAAGTAGAGAGAGTTGCAGGAGCACCTCCTTCAGGTACAATGAATCACAGGAGTGCTTCCTTCGGGTAAGGGGAGCTGCAGCTCTGACACAAGATATGACACAGAGAGTGAAACAGGAGAAAAATTAGTATTCCTCCATTCATCTGGCTAACTTCAAACAAGTCCTCCTGTCTTGTTCATACTGCTGTTCAAAAGCCCAGTGCATCTCAGTCCCAGTAAACAGATCACTCAGCAAACTGGAAGATACACAAGATAGTGATCTCAACAGGGCCGCCTTCAGGTTGACATCCCAAAAAAGCGATTGCAAGTCATAGGAAAGACACAGACATCAAAAGCTGTGAAGAAATAGACATACATTGAAATTACAGACCATAATGTTGCATCCATGATGTTTAATGACTGTTTTCCTCGTCTGCTATTTGCATAGCATTGCTGATAGTCAAATACTGAACCAGAGTGTCTAAACTGAGAGGCTCCCCCCCCACCCCCCCTCCCACGGCCAACTTCACGTCATTTCCACTGGGTTACACTCTCCCAGGCGCAGGAGAGAGAAAGAGGAGCAGAGCGTGGTGGGGGGGGGCAGCGGTGTCAAATGGGTCACAGTGACGTGAGGGGGGGCGCTAAGGCATGGCCAGTGTGCCCAGCTCTGATGGCTTGATCCGCCCCCCCCCCCCCCCAGACGAGCACCTTCCCCCCGACAGATTCGCAATTTCGAGCCCCCTTTGATCTCAGCTCAAGCCAATTCATGGACATCAACTGACAAGGCGGCGTGAAACACCCCCACGGCCGAACCCCAACTCCAGGCTAACTGTTGGGTTTTATTAAGGTCGATTCCCTGACAAAAAAAGGAGAGAGCGATGGAGAGAAAGAGGGCGATGGGAGGGAGGGAGGTAAAAAAGAACACCACAACTCCAGGGAGAAAGAAAATTCTAGAAAGCTATTACTGCATTCAGAATGCAGGGAGAGGCGGCAGTGGGCCAAAGGGGGCGGTCGGCATGTGATATTACCATTTTAAAATGTGGTGTTTAAAGGCAGAGACACTGCCCCCCGCTTTTGAAGGTAGGGGAAGATAATGGGTCCCGGGCCTGCCTGTTCGTGCCTAACCAAAGCAGCCAGTTCGCTGGGAGGACCCTCGCTCTAATTGGCCTATTTAAATCTGCATTTTAAGCATGCGAGTTACACAAATTGATACTACATTTGCTTTTTTTTTTCCCTCCCCATCGTTATTATTTGACATCCTGCCTAACCATTAGGATTTAAAAATCTCCAGAGATTTAATAAACACGCACACATGAACACGGAGCAGCTGAATTAAAACTTCACCGAGCGCAGATTTAAAAAAAAATAAAAAAATTCCACACATTAAGAAGTACGGAGGGTCACTTAACAGGAAGGCAAAACTTTAAGTGCCTTTGAGTTATGTAACTGCGATGCGTTATTATTTTTACGCAAGGAACATAAATCTCGTGAGGGGAAAACGTCTGACCTGCTCTTTCTGGAAACTAAGCTGCTGAATTAGTCCCCCCCCCCCAACCCCCTGCAAACAACAAAGAAATGACACGGCAGAGGAACAGGGGGAGGGTTCAAAGGTTCCCTTGTTTGCTGTCGGAAAGGGTCACGGGCAGCTCAGACGAGTCGTGGCATCGGCACTGAAGGGAGAAGGGAAAGTGCCAGTCGGTAGAAATCAAACAGAGCCCAATTAAACTAATCATAACGTTCCAGTGAACACTGGGAAGCTCACCTGAACCCCCCCGCCGCCGCCCCCGCTCGACTGCGCCTCCCTGCTCCGCCACAGAGCTCGCTGCTTTAATTACCCTGGCCAGAGCTCTGTGAAATTGCTGTTCTGATCTGCTAATGGTTGAGGAGGTCCAGGAGAAACATTCCCTCTCCTCCAGAGAGCCGCGGAGGCCAATACGCAGCAGCGAGACCAGGAGACAAACCGCCGGTTTCAGGCTGGAAATGTTTACTTTTTTTTTAAACAACTGCTCGTTAATTAACAATTTGCCCTTGGCTGGGGGAGGGGGGGGGCACATTACAAAATATCTGTCTGGATGTCCTAATAGATTATGACGCCTGCCTAAGAGGATTGGGGAGAGAAAATTACAAAACAGTTAGTGCTGCTGTGTCTCTATCAAAGGCGTCTTAAATACTGCCAGCTATGTTGGAAGTCTTTGCTTTTCGACGATAAACTCAGGCAGAAGCGGAGAAGCACGTGGCCGTTTTTGTGGTGCCTTGCCAGTCCTCCTATGGCAGAGCTGAGCAAGAATCTGCTGCCGCATTCGAGCATAGAGCTGTGTTTTTTTACTGGACTGCAAAAGTTTTACGTTCAGCTAACAATCACAAAAAGTAATATTCCATATCAGCATGCAAAAATGAGCCTCTCCAAAAATAGAACCAGTCTTCCATTGTAGCACTTATGGGACGTGAAAACCATGAAAAAAACAGCCCCAGCTGACAATGTGTCCAGGCCTGCACCACAGTGTGCCGGTGTCAGCTACTGGTTTTGATGTTTAGGCATAGGCACAGGACTGGGAGGGCAGGCGATGGCCGGGGGCCACCGAGTTGGGCCCATTACATAGAACTTTGCATCGACAAATTTGGACCTCATGCTAAAATAATGGTTAGAAATTCTGCCATGTCGAGCGGGGGGCATTGGAGGGCCCCATGGGGTTTTCTGCCTGGGGCCCGCAGTGGCCCTAGAATTGCCTCTGTCTTTCGGGAGTGTCTGAAGGTGGTCTTGTTGCCATGGTGCCCAGGGAACGCACTATGGTACCATGGTGGTGGATCCTCGGTCATCTGAGTGGATATTTCAGTGTGTAACCTGAGTGGATATTTCAGTGTGTAACCTGAGTGGATATTTCAGTGTGTAACCTGAGTGGATATTTCAGTGTGTAACACAGCACAGTTCCTGCCCCCCCCCCCCCACACACACACACACACACACATTGAACCTATGGCTTCTTAATCTATTTAAAATTCTGCTCCGGGTTTGACAGCTCTGTATGTAGGCTCGGTGCTCCACGCACAAACAGACCCACGAATATGAGAACAAACACACATGCATCTGGAGAACTTCCCAGCAAGGTCAGGTTCCCGGGAAGAAGGAAATCTTTTACAGCTCGGGAAAAAATTAAGGAACCACGGCACATTTTTTGTTTCACTCATTTCTCGATTTATGGGATTTATGTCTGTGAATAATATATATTTTTGCAAATTGTACCCTGGTTCTTCTCTGTTTCTCATGAATGAAGGGCTTCTTCCTTGCTGTATGGGACTTCAGTCCTGCTTCTGTGAGCCTGATATGAGCTGTCCTAGCAGTGCACTTCACACTTGCACTTAACGGTTCCCATTCCTTTAGAAGGTCACTTGATGTCATTCTCTGATTCGTGAGAAACTGTCAGATAAGTTAACAGTCATCGCTGTTATTAGAGAGTCGCTTCCACCCTGGCTGGTTTCTGGTCTCTCTCAGTGTCTCCTGCTTCACCTCATTCCTGTGTACTGCTGTCTTTGAAATTTTAAACCTAGAAGCAACCTGCTGCTCAGTGTAGCCTTTTGCCAGCAGAACCACAATTAAATCAGGATTTAAAAATACAGAGTGGTCTCTCAATTTTTTTCAGAGCTGCATATGATGAATATGATTAAAAATATTGTATGGAAAATCATCAAATCTCCTTGTATGGAGTTGCCCAGAACAGAGCGATTTCGCAAGCAATCAAAACAAGACATCAAGTAAGCTAATCTAAATAGCTAACGATTATCAGCCTCAAGAGATGGGAATTGGTCTAGATGATACTCAAAAGAAAAAAACTACACAGCATTCACCGCCCCTCTACACTGACACACGTGGTCCCATTAGAGTTGTCCTTGAGGACGCAGTCGTCCGCTCGCTGAATATCTGCCGCAGTTTAGGGCTGAATAACTTTCCGGACGACATGAAAGCTACCGCTCGTCCAGTGAGCAGAAGGCCATCCGGAAAGATAAAAAAATCCCACACAGCCTTTGAAAGTTTCACGCCAGTTAGAATGTAAACATCGTTTTGCTTCTGAGTTCTTTATACAGGTTGGTCTTGGAGGTGGTCATTTATCCTGAATGGCCTGCGTTCCAGACGTCTAATTCAAGGACGTTTCGACTCCTTTCAAAACGCAGACAGACAGCAAAGCTGCTTCTTTTTAGATATTTCATTACCTAAGATAGAAGCGTTTCATTCAGCCACTATTTGCCGCCTGCAACTTCACAGACAATGTTAGAAGGTTTGGAGTTTGTGTCCACTATGGAGTAACTTCAGGAGTTACATGTCCTGAAAAAACTGGGACAACTATTTAAATGTTGCACTGACAGTTCATAGCCGTCATCCCATCTAGTGTGTATCCCAGTCTTCGCTGCCTGGTATAGATGATATGCGCATGACATCACAGCAGACGGAAGCCACTGCGTTCACACCCACTGAGTGGCAAAGAAACGGAGTGGCAGCGTTAGCATTCAGCTTAGATGTGTGATTCATAGTACAAATCGATTTAACAAGAAATCTGAGCTCCCATTTTACAGACTGCAGAAAACTAAAGAAAGGAGAAGCAACTGGATCACTGCAATCCGCATAAACCACTGGAATCCAGGTCGCTCCAGTTACTTCAGCTAATGTATGATATTTGTAACATTCTTTGATTGTTTATAAACATTACTGCCAGGATTTGTGTAGTCATTTTTAAATCATGATGCCAAAAATGCTAGGTGTTTCCACAATTTTGGCCACTAGTGTATACAGTATTGACTACTCATCAATTAAATATTTTGCATAATTTATTTATATTCTGTGTAACTGTATAGTTTTTGCCAGCATTTATTTAAAAGCAGCCATGATTATGAGCATTACAGGGGCAACTCCAGAAAAAAAAAAGTTTAGACAGTTAGCCAGATAACTTTAAAAGTTTCTACAATGTATCTTGACAGAAAATCCCATTGCTGGTCATATATCAATGCCTGTTGCCCACTGGTCCTTTGGAAAGTCGGACGGATCCCTGTCAAGTCCAACTGGCTTTAATTTAAGCAGATAATCATCTGTTTTGCAGCTTCCCAGACTGAAATCAGCCATGTTGCAGCATGTTTTGTCACTCAGTTGTCTGATGGGGTGTGTTTTGGCAGGTAAGTGACGTAAATGCAACGCCCTATAGCAGGGTTCCCCAATTCCAGTCCTGGGGGGCCAGAATCCAGCACAGTGCAGAATCCCATGCTCAAACACACCTACTAAACCTGGTAAGATGAATTAGATGTGTTTGCATAGGGAAATCTGCAAATTAAGTTGGATTCTGGTCTTCCAGGATTGGAATGCGGAACCCTGTTCCGTAGGCTCCAGGCCCCTTGTGACCTCGATCAGAATAAGAGGTTAGGCAATGAATGGATGGATGGATGGATGGATGGATGGATAGATGGAGCTCATATTTGTAGCTCTGGGTTTGTAAATAAACAGAAGGAAGATAAAATCTATTAGTATGAAAATGAATATAATGTCATCTTTTTCAAACGTTCAAAACAAAAAGAAAAACATAGATACACAGGAAGTATGACTAGTATCCGGGGGGAACAATGAAAAGTCGCATGACCCAAATGACCTGACAGACTACACCATGCTAACATCATCTTAAATACCTTAAAACCACAGAGCTAGAGTACAAGTCGGAACAGCCGCAGAGTTCAATGGAGCAGCATCAAAGTTCAGAAGGAACATCGCGTGGGGCTCAAAACCTTTTGGACAGTTGCTGGAGAGACCCTACCAAAGTCTGGGCACGTGGGGCATTCTCCTCTGATTCCATCTCTTCATGCAGACAGAATGAGGAAATACTTTTAAAGGACAGGAATGTCCATCCAAACACACGCACCCACCCACAGAAGGTCTTCGCCACTCCCACCCTTGTCCGCATCCAGCAGCCATAATGTGACTCCTTCCATTTGATGCAGGATGGTAGACAGTGAGCTTGGGTAATCGTGCTAACGTAATTAATTGGTGTGGTTTGTGACTGCAAATTATGTGGGAGGCGGGAGCAATCCCAGTCGCAGTTATTTAATTTGCTGGCTCTTCGAAAGAGACAGCCCGTTCGCCCAATAGCGAAGCCGGATTTGCCCAAGGAGGTGGAGGAAAGGGTTCTGCTTTAGCTTAGTGACGTAATGAAGGGGCCTCCATGATTACAGAGATTTTAAAAAATGACATTGCATTTCAGAAATGTAACGTGGCACGCATTTTTACCAGCAAGTTATCTCATGGCATTTTCTAGCAGTTTTTCTACAGGGAATTCAACTAAAAAAAGACCCAATTTGCTGAATATAGGGAAAAAAAACTTTTGAAAAACCATGAGTCCCTAACAGCATGCATAAGCTGGAAAATATGGGCTGTAAACATACAAATCAGAGGTGACAGGCACAATTAAATAATTATGTGACTCCTAATGATTACTGTTAGCTTTCCTAGTAAGGAGATCTATACGCTCGTGGGAGTTTTACTTGCACGAAAAGATTCTATGTGCAGAATGAAAAATGAATGGTTCAGAGAGAAAACCAATCAGATTGCAGAGGAGGTGGGTTCAAGCAACTAGAGGAGGCAAATCCAAGACACCTGACTGGTTGGTCTAGCCTCCTGTACAATCTAATTGGTTATCACTCTGAACCAATCATTTTTTGTTACGCCCTCAGAACATTTTTCTGTAAGTAAAACTCCCATGAGTGATCTGTACATTAGTACCTATTGACTGACAGCTGGACCAAAGACTAACAGCCTATTAGCTTAGGTGTGGGGCGGGGACGTGAGGTGTTGGCCACATGCTTCCTTCCAGCCCTCCAATCAGCACTTGGCCTGGCATGCTCCAGGAGACACCAACACCCTGATAGTTTCCTCAAAGACGATGCAGGTGCAGGCACTGCCAGTTAGCGATAAAGGTCACGCCAGGGCAGATGCCGGAGAGGAACAGCGCAGATAATCCATAAATGCTCTGTTAATTCTTTCCTTTTTAAAATTTTTCGCTCCGAAGGCATGGTTTGAGCTAATTAAATTTATTCCTAAATATTGCGTCATCTGTCAGCCCTCAGGGGATTTGAATGGAATTTATTCTGCAAGTTCTCCTGGACGACCAATAGCACTTTATCAAACAATCTGCATGAGTCAACAAAGTGCATGAAAGGTCTAATTTATAGTATCATGAGCAGTGTGATGTTTCAGGTTTTACATGATGGCGAGAACAACTCAATAGTATGGCTGCAAATAATGAAGAATTCAAATACGGACGGCCTGCCAAGAACAGATTCAAAAATCCAATAGAAAAAAACAAGAATAAAACTGAATGTTTCCTAAAGACAAGCAAACTGCAAAGACCATGATCAGCTTTTGACTTGGTAGCCTGAGTGACAACTTGCTGTCCCACATCATGTTAGAAGCAACATGTCCTGTTGGCTCGTTTTACCCATTATTTCAAATGTCAGTCCTTTTCTTCTCCCGGAACCTATGTTTTTATACTATTTTCAACCTGGTAAAGTTAATGTATAACACAGTGTTTCTCAAACCAGTCCTTGGGGACTCACAGACAATCCACGTTTTATCTCTCTCTCAATTCCCTAGGACCCCCCTGTTCAAATCTGGCCCTCGATTCCAAATCCAGGTCTTGTTTTCAAGTCTCCCAGGTAGTTAGCTTAATAATTTCGGGCTCTAATTGGCCAGAGGCTTCACAACTGGCTCTCAGGTAAAGGAAAGCTGGAGAAACAGCAGGGCTCGGCCCTTGAGGACCGTGATTTGAATAGCCCTGCCCTAAGAGCCGGGAGCAAAAATGTGGACAGTCTGGGGTCCCTAAAGACTGGTTTGAGGAACACTGGTATAACAGACCTTGGATAAATTTAAAGTATCAAGATTCTGGGCCTGCATCACTCCAGAGGTAGACATGGGGAGCAGGTGTGGACCAGTACAGGTCCAAACTAGTGTAGGTCCAAACTAGTACAAGTTCAAACTAGTACAGGTTCAAACTAATAGATGTTCAAGCTAGTATAGTTACAGTTCTGGGGTTTTGCAGCGCCCAAGTCTCCTTAATTCTCTTTGGGAGTGAAAAAAGCTTGACACTTTCCTCAAAGCAGAAACCGACTGGGGGATATGTTGGGTTAATTACATTTAAAAGTGAAGACCAACTCTGTTTATATCCTGTAGGGCCGTGGTGAAATCGCTGCTGGTAAGGATTTAGTAAGAAAAGCATTTCCAAGACAAAATAAACATGATTCTGACTGATGTAATCTCAACACTGAAATCTCATTAAAACTACCCCTTATTCCCAGCAGAAAGACGAAAAGTTGGGCTAGTTTAGCTAGTTTCTGCTGCTCTGTGGATTTATGTACAGATCACATGGTTAAGGTCCACTTCACTAATGTTATCCCTGTACACTGGATTTTATCGCTTTGGTTTTATGACAGAAACAGAATCATTATTTCTGTGACATGTAGCAGGCTGCAGTTGTTTTAAATATTTTTTTTTTCCCTCTGCAAAAACCTTTCTCTTTCCGTGTCCCTGCCTGAAAGTAATGTCATTCTTATAAAACACAAAATGCTTTGGGTGTAGTTCCTTTACCTCTTATGGGATAAAGCATAATGCGTATTGTTACATTTCTTGAAAAACCGAAATGTATCATTCTTTAAATTTGTGCCGTGCACACTGTAAGCAAAACTCATCCTGGTCCAAAAGTACAGCCTATATTTATAATTAGTGTTGACTTCTTGTCATAATATTTCAGGTTGGAATAAGGTGATTATGGATGGGCCAAAGCCTCTCATTACAGAGCCCGATACATGACAGATCCCCAGCTATCTGCATTTGTATGAGTTGCAATGGTTTTAATAGACAACGTCTTCTCCAGCGACAGCGCAGTATCAGTCCTCACATCGGCTGTAATCCGGGCCCAAGAATAGATCTGTCACAGGGCCCCGGTAAACAGCGGCTCCGAGCTCCGTGCGGAACCGGGGCTTGGGGGGGGGGGGGG
>JAODJU010000111.1:331469-345808 GCA_026776725.1 Gnathonemus echidnorhynchus
AAGAATGTAGGCAATTCTCTGGGGGGGGGGGACAAGAATCAAAAGCACAACAGGACAGGGAAATCAGTTCAGCAGCAGGACAAATGCAATCAAAAGTCATAGTATTATTGATATCTATATAGCTGTGTATGGGTATATTGATATATATATATATATTGTCATTGTGTACATATGTAATTATTATATAATAATATTTTATTTTATAAGTGATAAACTACTGAACTGTTATAAAAATTTGCCTGGACACTACAAAGTTTACAAAAGATTGATGATCATCTGCCAGCTAAATGAATGTGTTATAGCAATATAATCTGTTATAAATGTTCACAGAGTGATGTCATTGAGAATATCCATACATCGCCGTGCTGGAAGGTCGCCAGTTAATGTGCCCATTATCAGCATAAAACTTAAACAGAGAATAATGTTTGCAGGGCTGCCTCTCTGGGAGACACCCACTGTAAGACATCTATAGGGTTTATCAAATGAATGAACAAAGGGTACAGACCCCAGGAAGGACTCTGTCTTTTTTATGCACCTCAATTCCAGTATTAGTGAAAAGAGAAAAGCTGTAAAAGCAAATATGTGACGAATGTAAGTAAGGAAATTTCAAATTAAAGAGCCAATGGTACTTATTTTTGATTGTATGACAGTATTTACAATTGTCAGTGGTCTGTCCATTAAAACTGTTACATTAATGAATACTTCGGGAATTAAGATTTATTGAGCTGATTAGCTGAAATGCATTATTTTAAATTATTTTAAATATCGCTCCCTTCTAGCAATAGATAGATAGATAGATAGATAGATAGATAGATAGATAGATGGATGAATGGATGAATGGATGGATAGATAGATAGATAGATAGATAGATAGATAGATAGATAGATAGATAGATAGTCTTTAACTTTATTCCCATAACTTTATTCCCAGAGGGGCTTAGAGACATACTTGTGTCTGTGATATATATGACACCTGTTTTATCAGATTATCATTGTAACCTGTGCACACCACAAATTATTTTTATAAATTGTATCGCCTACTCAAATTAGGAAATAATGAAATATATGAGGAAACTGCATTTGAATAGGTCATATCATGCCTCACGTTTTCTGCACCATTTTCCTAAATGTAAGACCACAAGCCGCAGTTTTAAGGCGCTTATAATTCCCACTGAACATGTATCTATTAACCACAGTACTCTTTACCTTTGCAGACCATTCGGGATTAATCCGAAAACATGGATTAGACACTAGAAAAGGTTAGAGGAAATCCTCTCCTTTGGAAACAATACAGGAATATCCCTATAACAATTCAGAGCCAATCGATTGGCTGGAGAAAACAAACAATACTTGCAGGTATGAACACAGATCACAGGAAGCCCCTGATACGAGGAGACACCCGCTGCAAACTGGGAAACAGAAGTTTCTCTGTGATGTAAGCAGGTCATGTGACTCAGGAGCCATATTTCACCATCTTTTGGGCATACTTATATAATATATTGCAGTGACCCTGTCACTACAGGGCTACAGGTTTCTGGTGGTGAGAGGCATTCTGGGAGCTGAGCAGCTGACGTCGTTTAAGTTACTTGTGTTTGACACTTATTTTCTTACCTTGTTGTGTTTCTCTGCTTTCTGGTGTTTGTGGCAAAGCAGCACATGAGAAAGGGTATTTTGTGGCAGTGAGTTTCCATTTTATGATTGAAGGGGAGAGTGTAATACCTGTGAAGTGTCATTTGTCGTGTTATATCCCAGTGCTGTTTTTTTTTTTACCGAATGTTACAAAAATTACGATGGGCAAAGTTTCACACGTGTGTGCAGGTAAGTGGATGAAAATGCCCTCAAAAAAGCAAATATAACATCATTTGTGATTCAGAGGCAGCCCCTTGAACTTGTGACTGATACACGCAGGCTCTGCCACACCAGATATCCTTCAGAAAGCCTATTCGTCCTGCGAATTTGGCAGAACGATCGTCAATGGGGAGAACTGGGGAGGGCGGGGGGGAGTAAGCCTAATCAAAGGAAGGCAGGTGAAAAAAGGTTTAAGAGTAAATGTTTAGCTCCAAACTGGATTACACCAGGCCCGGATTGGCGCCACCAACCTCACATAACCAGATTTTCATGTCTTGAAGAGGAGAGGCAAATATTGCCAGGACCTTGTGGAAACATGCTCTCTCTAGCCAGAGAGAATCCGTTTAGTATGCTCGCTGCAGGGTTTAAATTATGATGCTATCTGACTACTCTCAGGTGACTGTACCCTTTTTGTGAGAGATACCAGAGCAAAGGGTGGGGGGGAGCCGCATAACACGCTTTCCGTCGGCAACGGCGGGGGAGCGAGCGAGAACCGCAATTATGGAACCCCGGGTGTGGAGAAAGGGCCAAAACAAAACAGCTTACTTATCACGAAGGATTAATGCTGCGTCCAAGAAGAAAAGACAAAACATAAAGCAAAAAGAAATGTGCATCAGAAGGGGGGTAGATGGAGGTGATGTGGACTGTGTCGGGTGGCGGTCCTTACCTTTAATACCCCGGGGAGTGCGGGACTTTTAATCACCGGACAAGAAAAAACAATAACAATAAAACAAACAGCGGGAATTGTGACAGAGTTCGATCAAGCACCAGTGCAAACCAGGGCTCAGAAATACCATCCTTAATGACATTATTATAGCCAAGCGTGAGATTTCACAGACAGTCAATCGTCCGAATGTGGGGAGGGGAAAACAATATAGCAGTGAGGCGTGCCCACACGGGTCCTTTTATCCCCCCTCCTTCCCTTCATCTTCAATTTTTAGATGAAAAACCTCCGGGCCAAATAGAGAAGTCAACCGGTTGTACACCAGAGGCCTTGCCTTTAAAACCAAATTTACCATGAAGCAATCCCTGGCTGTCACAGTACAAACACCTACGGGTTTATTTGCTTCATCTTATTTCAGAGCCGACACCATTTTCGTAATCTTCCTTTAGACATGGAACGAGATTAGCCAAGGCAGGAAAAAACGGAGAGACGAAAGCACAAACCGGTATCATAAAAGCTTTTTTTAAAAAAAAAAAAAAAAAAATGAGTGTATAACAATACAAGAGAGGCTGGGGGTGAAAGAAAGGGTGAGATTATACCTAGAAAGGAAAATTCTAAGTATAGGGTTTGACCCCAACCAGGATGTAGCCAAGGTGTAAAGCCAAGCGGTGTGTTTTTACCGTATAGGTCCAACACGGAGGCACGCACTGGATCACGGTTTTTGTATATTTTATGTATTGTTTTTTTTTGGTGTTGTTGTTGAAGAGATTGTAGATCGCATAACCTTTGACCTTCTGGGTCTTACTGTGTAATAGATAATGAGCACAGCATAATGAGCACTTTCATTGGCCAAACCCAAAATGGAGGCGGGTCTTACTGTGTAATAGATAATGAGCACAGCATAATGAGCACTTTCATTGGCCAAGCCCCAATGGAGGCGGGTCTTAGCGGTGCCCTGTATAGATGACATAAGAACGGCAAAGTGTGCACGTGCGTGTTCCTGTGTATCTGTGAGAGGCGCTTACACGAATCCTTTTAATGAGGCACAGCGCTGCACCCGTGGCCTTCCTGTTAGCCTCGCCGAGTCTGGCCGTTACCCTCTGGCCCGTCGCTTTCCAGGTTCTCGGCCACAGAAATACCACCGACTGCATATTCACTGGCTGTTTCTACGGCGCTGGAACCAGCATTTCTGGCATCAGCGGTCGCACTACGTTCAAAATCACTTAGATTGGGCGTCTTAGCCACTTTAATGCTTAGACAAATAGCGACTGACCAAGTCTGAGTGCTTCAGCTACATAGTTTCAGCCACACGTTTTGTTGTTTGCGTTAAAAAAGCGGCGTACCTAATAAATGGGCCACAGAGGGTATATATATGGTTCAGAGTGTTAGGTTTAAATCCTAGATCCAAAAGATGGATGCTGCTGAGCGTGGCCCTTAACCCCCAGCTGTCCCTGTACTGTGACCCCAACACTCACTCTCACCTGTATATGTGTCTTATGGACAAGAAGACAAGCGAAATGACAATTTCCCCATTAGGGTGATTAAAGTCAAGTCAAGCCATTTTATTTACAGATCAGTGTTAAAAACAACCAGGGGTTGACCAAAGTGTCACATAAACGTGTTATGCAGCCATTAGGGTTTGCCTTATTTAAGAGAGGCAGCATGTTCTTGGCCAAACATCCATTTGTTTTCCTTTATATGAACTCCTTAGACGTCCACAGGCTGGCGGCTGCTGTTTGCCTGAAGGCTTCGTGCCCTGAGATTCTTCTGCGTCTCAGAATCCTTACACTACTCTTCAAACATCTGATAATAATCTGAGCCCTTACCTCACTGCTTCAAATGACTAATAAGTCAGTGGAAATTAAAAGAAGCTTCGTTCTCGATGATATAATTTGATCACATTTGAGTATTTGCCTTTATATAATTGCTCTGTTTTGTTTGCATGGGTTTTAATTGTTTTGCGCACTCGTCCCTCTTACGTAGACAGGAGAGTGTAATTATCCCTGCCCTGCTGTAATATCGGGTTCACTTCCCTGTCAGAGTCTTTCAGTGGGGCTCCATCCGCACTACATGGCATATCCAGAGGAGCTATGTTGGTCTGGAGGGTTTGCGTCTGTGCAGATCTTACTCCTGTCTTTCACTAGATTACCTAGAAGAGCCAAAAAGTAAGCTTCTTTAACTGCCTAGCAGTAAGGGCACCTCCGAAGTCCTCTCAGTCAACCAGAACCTTCGTGTCCTTAAACAATCCCAGCCTGGCTGTGGAGATTAGGCCTCCGCCTTCCAACCAGAACACAGCTCTTCACAGCGAGATGGCTAAGCAAATGTTATGATGGCTGAAAGTCAGGTTGGTAGCCGGATCTCTCTCATGATACCTTAACTGACTGCTCTGATAGGGGCATTTTTTTCCACCGGGGTTCAAAAATCAGTGTAATTGTCTTCAAGCCAGAAACCAGAAAACACACTGGCAATCACTAACCACTTAACCTTTTTATGGCCATTTGCTTAGGTCATTGTTGCCGACAACTGGGGCGGAAATTGTCATACCGTCGCGCAGCTAGACGCGACGCAGTCGTGGCCACATATTTGCGGTCTCAGAATGGTCGTAAAGTTGATCGTAAGTAAGTCGTATAGATCGTAAGTCGACAACAATCTGTATATCATTTATTATGCTGATTGTCTTAATTGCCATTGATAGTTTTGCAAAACCCTAAAATAAATTCCTTGTATGCAAAAGCACTCGGTGACTAATTTTATGCGCAGCCTCAAATCAGCTGATGGTTTCTTCGGTGTACTTTATTTGCGTGTGTCCATGTGCATTCGGGGCAGAGAGCACGAGGCCGGACGTCCCTCTGCAAGGTCGTCAAGCTGATAATCTTCACCTCGCTGTGGCTCCAGGTCCCGTCCCTGCACCTGGCCAGCAGGAACTGGGTCACCTGCCCAGAACTGAGCGACGTGCAGAGGCTCCAGTGATGAGAAGGTGAGACAAAGCGAAGGCGTCAGGGAGTCCATCTATCGCTGAGTAACAAGGTGCCCAGGACATGTACAAAGAGCCATTGGAGAGCAAGCCATTAACCTAACCCTCAGAGCCCCCCCCCATTCAGCCAGGATAGGGCATCATGAGGACTGGGCTGTGAAGGACCAACCATGAAGAAATGATTATGAGCAGCTGACCGCTGAACACCAGAATCCAGATCGTTTTCATTTACCACTCCTCCCATTCCAAACTGTAGCTGTTTTCGGGTCATTTACATCAGACATGTTTATGCTTTTATTGATACTTATCTGTCACTATAGCCCTGCATAGGACAAACAGATATGGAAAATGGACAGATGGATGGATGGAGTTTAAGTCTTAAGGGATATATGCAAGCAAGTGTTTCATTGCAGTTGCACAAATGACAAAGCTTTTGAATCCTTGAATATTTAAGTGCACTTATTTGAACTGATAAAATGATTTACCCATTCCCAGCTTTCAGGAAAAACACAGAACTGAACCCAGACCCCTTTAATAAAATTCAATGGGCTAATGCATTTTATATGTCATGTGACATTGTGCCTTTAATAAACATGAATGAAAAGGAATTCGGATGAACCTGAGGGGATGCTTAACCTGAGCAGGCAAGGGGTTAATGTCCAGATCAGTAATAATTCATACAAACAGGAAAACTAAACATATTTCATAATGAGAGGTCATTTGCTGAAACCAGCACAGAGCCATGGATAATGTCAACATATTACTAATTACATTTGGCTTTGAGGTCTTATCTAGCGCCGCATTAGTGAACATGAACATTTTGCAGCTCAGCTTTTAAGCCCAGTAAAACCAGAGAACACGGGATGTTTCCCTGGGAGCCAGGATTCTGCTGGATAATCTTGTTAAGGCACACAAATATCTGAGTATGGACTAATTTCTGCTTTTAATTGAAACATAAAATGAACACGTAGGCACTTTCTAAAAAAAAAAAATCAGCAAAAATATGCTAATTACAAACCTGCTATACACTCTGGCTCATAAAAAAAGCTATCACATATGTAACATTAAAAGTATTAATGAAAGATTAATTGGATTTAACTGTTATCACTGTCATCAAAAAGTATGGGTTAAACTGACAATCCTATGATCAAAGGCCAAGGGATCAGCTGACCAGGCAGAAAATCTTTCAAGCAGCCTAACATCACCCCCTGTTGGCCAGCAGTAATAATGACAGGATATGGCAAAGCTCAGTGAACAGGGACTCGGGTCATTACCATGACACAGTGCCTGTGAATGGTTCAGTCACACAGAAGCATAAATAAGACGCCAGCGGGTGGCTGGGGTCGGTGGCAGGGAGAGGACAGGGAGGGCGGAGACACGGAGACACGGCTCTTCGGGGGTCTGGGGAGGGAAACACGCTGACCAGCTGAGAATAACAGATAAAGGACGCCTGTCTGTTCTACCCAGGGGCTGCGTATACACCCCCATCCTTTTATATACACCCGTGTTATGAACGTGTCACTATTTTCCCCCACAATGCCCTCTAATGCACACTCGGCCTAAAACTAACAATTCAAGACCTACATGCTTCTGCTGTAGACAGATGCTACCCAAAGTCCAACAATAAGGCTCGGAGACAGGAGGCATCTCCACCTTATAGGAAGGTCGAGATTGTGGATTCCGAAGTGACAAAAAAAAGCACCCAATCGGACAATCAGAACGGTCCACGGAAAGCACCACACCGCAGATTACTGTTCGGCAACAGCATCCAAGTCAGGAGTACAGTCTCCTCACTAAGCGTTTATGGGTGGATAGATGCAAGACTGCTCTTCTCACTCTTAAATTATGTTAAATTCGTTCCTTCCATGGAAAGGCCCAGCAAAACCAGTAAGGACCCAGGCAGGTGGTTTGCCTCACTGGGCCCGGGATGCCTGGCTCACCTGTGTCCACCACCATCCTTCCGGTGGCCTCTTCCCTCGAGTGGGTCACCCTGTTCAGCCACCCTAATTACCTGGGATTACAGGGCACGTCTCATTAAAGAGGTCTGAGAACTGCATACTTTAGGCAACTTCAACTTGTCACAGGCTTGTTGGCAGCAGTACTACTCAAATTAGAACCAAGCAACCGAGATTTAACACTTTCACATCAAGAACATGACCAGAATAATCCAGAAAATATGTCCTCGCCTTAAGAGCTATCATATATAAATGTGCATAACTGAGATGATTGTTTGCATACAGCTATGAAATATCAAATAGGCAAACAATTTTAATTCTGAGTTTCAATATTTGCTTACTATTATGCTAGGAGCTAGAATTTAATTTACACATTCTTTTCAACGAGAAATGTACTAGTAAGTAGAATTCAATGCTTTTTTTTTTTATCTTGCTCAGTTGAAACAACACGTTTTGGTCCAAGAAGTGTTTTTGCTAGAAATTTAGCTGTACACAATTGCTTTAATCTGTTATAAATGTGGGGATATAATCACTATTGTTTTTGTTGAAATTGAAAGAGCAAATCCTGACGTTACAAAGGTAGATACAGCAACCTTCCGGCGCCTGCTGAGGTGATGTGCTGGACTGAGGCCCCGTAATGGACGGTGCAGAGCAGTCTTCTCTCTGGAAGCCCCGGGGCCAGTGGACAGCAGTCAGCTAACATTTTGCTGGCTGCTAAACTTTTCAGCATGTTTGCGGCCTGAGCGACAGGAGACGGCACAGAGAGTAATCAGGCCGTGAGCAAACACTGGAAAATAAAAACCGGTACGTCTAGGTATCACATACTGGTTGCTCTGTCCTTTAGGCCAAAATCAGAGTGCTTTTGCCACTAAAAGATTGCATTTAATTCTGCGGTAGGGTTTGGACAAGTCAGCTTGAGGTCTATATGTTCTATACAAACAGCAACATGTTAAACTATGAGTCACCTGATAGGCAAGTGAATGATGTAACAAGTGAAAATGGCCAATTTAACCCCGCCACTTTAAAGGTAATAACATTTCCAAGGAGGAATCACATGAAAGTGCCTTGAACTCTCACTTGTGCTCTGAAAGCATGTCAGAAGATTTGTGTCACGAGATTTGAGGCGATGTTGAATCTCGCACTCTTTAAAACGTGTAATCCCTTCGCTGGGGCTCCAGGCGAGACACTCGGCGCGCGCTAATACCGCAACGTCCCGCAGCCGCCGCATGCTCCCGCACATCCCGCGATCCTTCCCATCCGCATTATACGCGGGGAACCCGGGGCAATACGCAAAGTGCGGCGTCCGGGGAAAACACTTTTATTCAATTAAAAATTCCACACGAAGACGCACCGCCCTTAATTAAAATTACCATCTTCTTTTAACTGTTGACATTACAAATCGCGATCCTCTCGCACTGCCCGTCACGCTCGCTTTATCCCCAACCCCCGACGACGTCTCTGATGATGTTTGCTTTATCGAGTTTCCCCATTACCTAATTGCACCTTATTAATTACTTAATTGCACCTTCAGTTCTACAAATAATTAGTCTCACCGGAGAGTCCGACGCTTTGCTTGGGGGAAGAAAAACACCCGAGAGGAACTTGAAATTTCACGACCAGAATAGTTCAATTAAAACTTCCATTATGTGAAGGGAGAAGTCAACTGTAACAATAGACAGTAGACAAAGGAGCGACTGTGGCAGAATTGATGAGCGCTACAGAAATAAATATTTAATGGACAGAGAAAATATGATATTCCAACTCCTATTACTGTTGTAATCACACACACACCCTTTTCAAAGAGGCAACGCTAAATCCTGCTTAAAAATCAAGCCTCATTCTAGACCCTGTAATTCAACAGCTTAAAAGTCAAATAAGACTGATTACAGCCAATGCTACACTTTGCTCAAGCAGGAAACGTTTGTAATAGGAAGGTTTCAATGTGCCGTGCAGGATGTCGAACATTAAGACAGTGGACAAAAGGAAGCGCATATTCTATTTGAGGGCCTCTTCCACAAATTAAAGATACTAAGCATGAGAGAAATATTATTATTACCTTACTGCAAAAAGAATCACATTACATGTTTTTGGTTTTTAATATGGATTATTGTATAGTATAGCTTATACCTGTATCATACGCCTAGGCAATGACAGTTTAAAATTGTGGTTTTAAAGCTGATTATCAGACTGAGTTGAAGAAAACTAAACATGTTAGAGAGAGTCACCAGAATTGTTCAAGTTCATAATGCATGTCATGCTATTTGTTCTTGGTGTGAAATAGAAGCTATTATTTTAATTCTAGAATAATATAAATTACGTAAATTACAAGCTTATAATTTAAGCATTTCAGTAAAAATTTCCAGACTTCTCTTCAACTCACTAGAAGTAAAAAAAATAAAGTAAAAATGGGAAGAAAAAAAATTAAAAGCAGGGTTTAAAAGCTAATTTCCTGCCAAATCTATGAGGCATTAATCTCCTTTAAGTGCTGTCTTCAGCAAACAAATTAGGGGTGCCCCCAAGTTCACTGATTTATCCGATAATGTGTCTTTTTTATCAATTAATCAGAGATTCAAAAGAAAAACTCATTAAAGAGGTACCTTCAGAATTATGTTCTGCAGGAAATCAACGTGCTTGTCACCCCCCCACACACACACACCGTAACCCTGACGCTGATTCGTCATTGTTCAGGCAACGTCCACTAATACGCGATGAGAGGGGAGATAGTAAAACCAATTAAAATGAAAATAATTACAAAGTCACCCCTCTAACGAAGGGTTTGATCAAAATGAGCGCGCATTGATAAGTCCAGGAGTGCATTGGGCGAGTGGAGAGTCGTGATCAATGAGTTTTGAAAGGTGTTGCCTGGTGATGGCCGTCTGTTTTCACGCCTTCAAAACCCAACGGCACAGGCTGGGGATAAGAGAGACACTTTAGCTAATGAGATGAGCCTGTTAGACTGGGGAGAACATTGACCCACGATTCTGCTAAAAGACTGGAATATAGAGCAGTGACTTAGCTGCTTTTTGACAATTAGCCAGCTGTGTGCCGGGGGCTAGAAACTGTGTTTGAAGGAGAGCTGGAGTTCACGCTTTGCTTATACACATAACTGATCATCACACAGCTGGCCGTATCTTCCCCGTGGATCTGATCAGCCAATGAGTGCTTTTGGTGGGAAACACGTCACACGTCGGCTAATTCTCGACATACGTCGCGGAAGGCTTTGCAGTCAGCGCGGCAGCTCTTATACAGTTTGGTGTCACTGCCTCACCAAAGGGTAAAACTGTAAAATATTTAAGTGTGTAGGATCATTAGCCTTGGAAACGATGAATGGCACAGAAGATGGTCTTTGATAGTATCATTTCTGGTGAGAATCTGTGGAGGTAGCAGGTCGTACCTCCAGACTATTCGTTAAGGTCGCGAAACTATTCAACGGGGCAACGATTCACATCAAAATCAATATTTTGAGTAAATGCATCTGGAGAAACGGCCGATTTCGCACATTACAATATTTTTCAGACTTCCATTTAAAGTCTACTAGTTTTCTGTAACGCACCATTCACAGTTATGCCACCTTGACAAGCGTGGGGTCTGCTGTGACACCACAATGAAGAAGGGGGCCTTAGCTTGTGCTGCAGCTTCTCTCTGCTGCTTCCTGGGATCATTTTAGGTAAAAATGGCATAAACACTGCAAATATTTACATGGTTACAACACAGTATTTCTGATGAATTTTCATCACAGATATCACACGCTGACACATTTCTTTGCTTAATAATTACTCAATAGGTGCTACTCTTGCACTTTTATCTTCTGTTTGGCTAATGAACATTCCCCTGGAATCCTCCCTTAGACGTTAGGCGTGCCAACCAGACTGGCAGCTGGGTGCCTGGGCAACTGGGGAAAGACCAGAGCATAAACTAGGGCTAGCAGCAGCATTAATAGATGGGAGAGCCAACGGAGTGGAGGGTCTGAGCATGGAGAGGGGGAGACTTCGAAGTGAGTATCACCAAGTGCATCATGTGATCAGCCTGTTTACGTCACACGGTGAGATCTGCGTATAGAGCTGCGTCTTCAGAGAGACCTCCTCCTTATCAGCGACGATGTTACCTTCCCTGTCACCTCCTCCATTACATCTGCCTTCTGCGTCTTCCTAACCAGTTTGCTGTCAGGAAACAAACAGAGAATAAAAAAAAAATCTATGAAATGTAACATTACCATTACACCCGAGGTTAGTATTTTAAGACAGAATGCAAAGAGATAATGGGGGGGTACACGGTGGTGCAGTGATTAGCACTGCCACGCATCTTTGGCACTGGGGTTCGAGTCTCTGCCATGGGTCCGTGTGTGTGGAGTTTGCATGTTCCCCCCATGTCATCGTGGGGTTTCTTCTGGGTGCTCCAGCTTCCCCCACAGACTAAAAACATGCTGAGGTTGATTGGAGTTGCTAAGTTGCCTGGAGATGACTGTGCCCTGCTATAGGTTGGCACCCTATCCTAGGCTGTACCCTGCCTTGCACCTGTACCCTGTGGGGTAGGCTTCAGCACTGCCTCCCCCCCAACCCTGAATAATAAAAGCAATTTCAGAAAACAGACAGATGGAAAGCAACAACCATGGACCCTAATTCACACACATAGATTACTGCCTCATAGGAAGTCAGCTATTAGACAAAGTACCCCAAAGTTCTGTAAAAGATGCCTATAATTATCTTCTGTAGGCCACCAATGTACACTGAGTGCAACATCTCGATCTATGTACTATATACAGATATATTCCCTCACACAAAGAGAGCCCCAGCGATTACACACTCACTGTCACCAGCCTACGCAGTATGACTGCGCACTGCCCCACATGCAACACAGGTCTGGACGTCCACACAGCTGAACAAAAGCAGAATTTTTCTTCTTTTTCCCATGGCCGGAAATGCTTAATTAAAAGGGGACAGTTCCCATTTCAGCTCGGCGGGGAGATAATGAGCGCCGACGTCTGGAGCGTGCTTTCTGCCTGTCTGTCGTCCACATCCACAAGGGCAATATTGATCCCGCACCGGTGCAGCCATGAATCTGGCCTCCTGAGGGTTTGGGCCACACACCTGTGTGTCAGGGCAGGATAAGCCAAGATTAAGCTTAAGTTACCCCCTCTCTCTCCTCCATGTCATTCAAAACCCCAACAGGCAGGATCGCCGTGGACAAAGCCCCTTTTTGGTCACCCTAATAAATGCCATTAGCTTTGAAACATCAAACATGGAGGATTATAAGATTTTCAAAATTTGTGGTCCGGGGGACTTCCTCGCTCAAACAGGTATTCTTTCTGGAGATTACACCACGATCCAGTTTCCCTCCTCTCCGTTCCCCCTACTCCCTCTCTTCCAGACACAGAAGGCGGTACAGTAATCCAGAGCAGATGAAACCAAGGACTTACAAAAGGAAGATTGCGAAGCGCTTTGTAAATCCTTTACACCGGTGCGTGTGAGTATCGGAGGACTCTTCAAGCAGTTAACTCAATAACCGCGTGGTGGGGGGGGGGGAGAGAGAGACAGAATAAGTGGAGAAGAAAGGCCATTGCGTTACTGTAAGCAGATCAGAACGGGGGAGTTAGCACCCCCCGCAGTCTCCTGTGGGGATTTTACTCACCCCTGATCTGCCAGCAGCTCATAAACTGACAGAGCTTCATTAAAATAATAACAATACTTAATTGTTTTTGGGATAAAGGAAGATCTTAACGGATGAAACTTGCTTGCTCGATGTCTACACAAAGGAACAGGCTTCCTTTATTCTGATTGGACATTTCTCCCGTGCGCTCAAGATTAACGCAGAGACGGCCATTAATTTCACCACAAAATTGTACAAATGACTCTTAATTACTTTGAGTCCCGTTTAAACTGACTTGTGGCCTCTGATACCGGTTGAGACCGAATGATGTCTTCCCTTCGCCCATCGACAAGAGCTTGATGGTTTTCCAAGTGAAGGACGTAATGCAATTTTAAAAAGGGGGCGAAAATAAAAATGGCAGCCGGGAGCTTCTTGGGGCCGTCCCCTCGGGCTCCGGACACGTGGGCAGCGAGCCGCCCGCATTCTCCAGCCTCTTTCCAGGATCGCTTACCAAACCAAGCCAAGAGGAAAAGGGGAAAAGTTGAACAGTCATGCTTGGGCTCGGGGATTATTCTCCTAACGTTTCACAGATTATAAGGCCGTCGGCCACATTAGAGACTTTGGGGCCCCCTGTCGTTGCGGGGCCTCTCCTCCGGTGTGTGGCGCGGGTTCAGCCACAAGCTGGACCTCAACCTCGGCCTCATCTCTGCCGGCCCACTAGTGGAAAAACTAGCTGTGAGGCCTCCTGTGGCCAAAGGGGGGGGGAGGCACCAGTGCTTTCAGCTCTGCTCAACGTTGACCACGTAACAGAATTATATCCACCCGTCCGTCTTCCAGAATTGCTTACGTAGTTCAGGGTCATGGTGGGCTTGGAGCCTATCCCAGTTAGGACTGGGCACGAGACGGGACAAACTGGACAGGATGCCAGTCCGTCACACGGCACACAAAGGCAGTTGAGAGGCGCCAAGACAACTAAACTGCATGGTTTTGGACTGGGGGGGAAGAACTGAATTCCTGGGGGACACCGTGCAAACTATACAGATGCACAGAGCCCGGCTCGAACCTGCGACCCCGCAGAATCGTGGCTGCACCGCTGCTCTCGGAGTTACCGTGGTGCCCAGCAGCGCAGCGCGCTGCGCAGGAGAGCAGATGGCGAGCTCGCGACGCAGAAGCGGAAAACGCTGAAACGACGCCGAGCCTGGCGCTCGCTCCTGAGCGCGTCGGCTGTGAAGCGCGTCCGTCCTGTGACCATGAAGGCGCTCGCACGTTCTCCCTCGACCTGACCCCCCCCCCCCCCCCCCCCCCCCCCCTCC
>JAODJU010000111.1:353296-366020 GCA_026776725.1 Gnathonemus echidnorhynchus
CTGCATCCCCACGCCACCTGTGACCTCACCGCAGCTGGACGGCCACCGTCCTCCCTGACGCCTGAATGGGGGCACAAGGCTCGTCAAAACCAACTGACCGTTAAGAATAATAAAAATAAATGCGTGGGCAGATTAAGAGTGACCATGACACCCCGAGCTTCCTGACGCACATCATGAAATGTTGGGGGGGGGGGGCTTAAAAATAGGTGTCGGTCGCTAAATTACGCTGGATCCAGGGTTAAAAATAAGCAGCCCAGGAATGTCTTCAGTAGGATGGGGCGGGGGGGGCTGTTGTTGATGACAATGATGAAATAATTAAGTAAATGGCTGCTCACATCCAGGGCCGGGCAGAAGCGTTTGGGCAAATTTGGCGTGAATGATGGAGCTCGAAAAGGGGGCATTTTGGACCTCAAAACTGATGCAATTTCAATTGTTTGGGCAAAAGGGCAGAATGGTCAGGCCCCCCCCCACGCAACCCTGCTGTCATACCGTATGAGCGTCCAGGTTGCTGATGCGGACTGTAGTGGCTTGTAGGTTGGTAGGAATCGGAGGGGGGTAGCAGTTGCCAGTGACATTAGCATAAAATTATTGTATTTCCAGTCCCTCGTCACTGGCTGGCAAGCCGGGAGTCCCACTGGGAATTCTTCGGATTCTCCGGCAAAGTAAAGACTGCGAGGAAAATAAACTAGTGGAACTCGTCAAAACGTCAAAAATAAGCTGCCACTTTCCATGAGTAATAAAAAAAATGACAACAGCAGTTCAATGATACAAGACGAAAATCTCAGGCACGTCCAAACGATCACGCTAAATTATTTATGATTCTTTTAATCCTTCACTGTTTTACAATCTGCTCGATCAAATTTTAGGTAAACCTGTAATGAAAAAGACATGTAAGCATATAATCCCTGATCACTCGCTAAGATACGAGCCTCTAGACATGTTCGGTTTGCCGCTGAGAGACTCTGGTGTGTCATTTTTGTCCAGCAGGTGTGTCACAGTAAAGTATGGTGGTGTTGATCAGCCTCACTGGCTCAGCTCCTGCCTTAACACATCTCGAGGAATCTGGGCGGAAGTAACATGAACCTTCATGTTACTTCGTGTTCCAAGGTGTGTGCGAAGGTCATATTTACCTACGTCACTCACGCTGAAGAGTTCATTGAAATAATTGCTGCCAGTCACAACACAGTGAAGATCTTAAACTTTACAATATTAGTTGCATATATGTCAAACTGTCTACAGATTTTTTAGACATTACCTGACAACATATTTTATATTTGAATAAAAACACTATTTGTGACAGTGACTATCTACTTACACAAGCAGCATGGTTGCTTTCACATAAGCTAGCTGCATAAATATTTGCTTGTTTTTTTTATGTATTCCATCCATCCATCCATCCATTTTCTATACTTGCTTGTCCTATGCAGAGTTACAGGGCTCCGAACCCAATCCCAGAAGCTACAGATGCAATATATTGTACACTACATACAGTAATTACAGAACAAATTTTCAAAACTCACTTGGTTCATCTTTTGTTGTGTGTGACATGAGACTGGCAATGACCTAAAGTCAGGCTGCCTCATCATACGCATTGGACAGAGGTGTAAAGTTCAGGTCCAGAAAGTACAAATCCAGACCGAGATTTTGTTTCAACCAACCAGTTGAGTACTCTGTCACTGTGACTCTTTATGTAGAACTGGCTGGTTGAAACAAAATCGTGGTCTGGATTTATACTTTCTGGACCTGAACTTTCCACTGGTATTGGGAACCAAAAGTCACACATATAATACAACAAAGAGCTTTCATTAAAAAAACGTATTTCATTAAAAAGAAAACACATCTCATGGACAGAGTGAGTTTGGGAGTTTTGCTTTTCATTTTGATTTGCTATACAGCCACAGTGATTCTAATGTTCACAGAACACAGAACATAGCGTCTATTGTGTACTGTGTCATAAAAAGGAAAGTGCAAAAAGTACGTTATGATATGTAGCAGAGCTCGATTCCGGCTGTACGTGTTCACCACATCCAGTCTGGCTGACCTCTTCAGAGAAACAGCACAAGCCAAGACTGAAAGAAAAGATCAGCAGAACGTGAAGCGTCACGCGGAGAAATTAAAATTAAACTACTCTGACGTTTAAATCCCCCTCTGTCACACGCGAAGGCCGACTAACAGCTGTATTCGTAATTAAGGATAGCGATGAAAATTGTGAAAGGGGTCCATTAAGAGTTCTGAGTCCACGCTGAAGTTTGGTCTGTCGTGTTTTTCCACCGTGAATTAAATTCAGCGTGAATACGTGAATAGAGGCACCAGAAACATTTGCCTGTACAAATCACCTAATTGTTATTACAAAAGACATTTTTTAAGTGATCCTATGATGCTTCCTGGCACTGGGCTCACAGCTGCAAAGCAGTTTGCTCCCTGCCAACCGCGTCCCCTGCCAGAGACGAGCCAATTACGATGAAGACAAACAGGGGCTGTAGCCCCGCCTCCCTGTCACAGAGCCAGCCTCATTCCTTAAGCATCCACTTCCTGTCGGCCTCCTTTAAGGGCTGAGCCTGCTACCGTCACAGTAATGACTTTCTTACCATTTCATTTCAAACTGTCCCCAAATAATGAGAATTAGGAAGCAGACCCTATCATTTGTTTTGGTCTCATTTTAATTTGCTAGAGCAAATTTCTGACTTTCCTCTATACGCAGCAAACTGATTGGTCAGCAGGCGCCAGAGAAATAGTTTTTTCCCCCAATATAAGAATCATGGAACTTCTGAGAGCAAAGGCGATGTATATGGAGGGAGAGTGGAAATAACGTGAAGTGAAGTGAAGTGAAGTGAAGCATTGCTTTGTCAGCCTTTTTAAAATGCAGCTGCAGGGATGCAGGGGAGTGCAGTGCAGTGCAGTGGTTTAGATATGCCCATATGATATGACCATAGGTCCCAGTCTTGAGTTGTGTCTAAAATACCCCTAGTAATATTATCTAAGGAAGAAACTAAACATTTCATATCTTTTTTGCATTAGAAATAAAAATGAGACTCAGTGACATTATACTGGAAAAGGACAGCTTTGGTTTTAATGCTGGGTTACTGGGTTTTGTTGTGGCCTCACACTGGTTTGCAATACCACATTGACCTTTGTGGGTTTCCTCAAGCAATTATATAAACTGTTGTCTCTGAACAGACCATAGCGTGTGTGCAAATGCCGGACTGACATCCCGTCCAGGGCGTCCCCTGCCCTGTGCCCTCCGATGGACTGACATCCCGTCCAGGGTGTCCCCTGCTCTGTGAGGGACTGACATCCTATCCACAGTGTCCCCTGCCTTGTGGCCTGTGGTTCCTGGGACACACTCCAGCCTCATTGTGAACCTGTACTGAGTAGTTAGTTATGGAAGACAACAGAAAAGCAGGACATTTTTTCTTACCCAAAATGCAGTTCAGCTCCCTTCTTCTCCACACCCTTCACAGAACTCGACACAGATGTTGGGCTATTGCCGGTCCTGCCCGCCCTGGATGGTGCGGCACTACGACTTCACAGATGGCACTTCTGCGCTGGTCCTGGGCCACTTCACAATTAGCTCCTGGACATTTGTACATGTAAAACGGCGAGCACTTACCATGTTGGGGGGTGCGATCCTTAAACCCGACACTCTGGTTTAATCAGCTGGCAAAAGCCAGGCCCATACTCCATCAGTCCAACATCACCTGCCATCTTTTGCTTGTTCCGCTTGCCACAGGCCTGCCCCTCCTCACCTTCTCAATGTACGGCTACGACATGGACCCCCAGCTGGCCCCCTCTACCCCTCCCAGCAATCTACTTTCTTTTTTTACGAAATTTCAAAGAGCTTTATATAAGTTGGAGATTATCCTGGGCATCACGGTCTCTGTTACACTGTAACGCATTTCTCCTGGCCGGTTTATTTATTACATTCTGCCATTTTTGCCGATCAGCTATCATCAAACGCAAGTGTGTAGAGGGAGCTATGAATAACAGACGGGCGGATGGTGGAGGTGGAGAAGAGGGAGAGGAGGAGAATAACAGAGGGGAGGCTGTTGAGAGATGGACGGCAGACTGAGGAATGCTATCTGGTGACAGGGGCCAGTGGCTCCTGCAGCTCAATATGTAGAGTGTTGTGCTAACAGCACAAAGGTTGTGGATTCAAATCCCAGTGAACACACACAAATTGTAACCCTTCCCTCTGCTGTAAGTTGCTTTGGATCAAACACAGATAAATGTTGCTGCTGCACGTGAACCAGCAGAGGACACAAAAGCCAATGGGAGATGAAGGCTTACAGGCCCTCAGAAAGAAAAGTGTGGTTCCTGTTTATAAGCTGCTGAAGGCATTCGTCTCCTTTGCTTCACCTGCAAACAGAAGCCACTCAGGGAAATCTAAAATCTCTGGTCTGTCGGGCTCTTAAGGTTTCTACGGTGGCGTTTTACACAAGCACACTTTAAAAAACCTCTCTCCGTGGCTGGATTTGTACATTAAAAAATGTGTCCTTGACACCACAGTTATGCACATAGCTCTCCTGTAACTCCAAGCAGAACAGTGACGCATGACACAACAAGCAGTGAAGAGCAGGGAACAGCTTACAGAAAATAGCCATGACACACGAGAACAGCAGTGTTAGTCAGTGACTGTAAAACCCCGGGTCTCTGAACTGAGCAAACAGCAGGGAACCTTGTGCAAAATGCTGCTGATTCGTAACGTTGTTTTCTTCATGAACTGCCACACCAGCAGCTCCGAACCCCGTTCCCGGTGGGCAACTGTGCATGAAGGTTTTTCTAGCTCCCTGTAAATCATGAACAGTCCAGGTGCCAACAGGGAAAGTAAAGACTCGATCAGTGTGGTGCAGTACTGAGAGTAGAGTTCCTGCAGTGGAATACTAACAAATGCAGTATTGACGGTGCAGTTCTGACAGTGGAGTACTGTACTAACAGTGCAGTAATGACAGTGGAGTACTAACAGTGCAGTATCGGTGGTGCAGTACTGACAGTGGGGTGCTAACAGTGCAGTACTGATAATGCAGTACTGACAGTGGAGTACTAACAGTGCAGTAATGACAGTGGAGTACTAACAGTGCAGTATCGGTGGTGCAGTACTGACAGTGGGGTGCTAACAGTGCAGTACTGATAATGCAGTACTGACAGTGGAGTACTAACAGTGCAGTAATAACAGTGGAGTACTAACAGTGCAGTTTCGGTGGTGCAGTACTGACAGTGGGGTGCTAACAGTGCAGTACTGATAATGCAGTACTGACGGTGCAGTACTGACAGTGGAGTACTGATGATGCAGTCCTGACAATCTTACCAGAAGCAGGAGAACATTAGCAGCCTCCATCACCATCCTGCAGCATTAGCAATCCGTAAAAGCTGCGTAATTAAAAGCCCCACTGTCAGAGTCCCCCAGTGTCCATTGTGAACTCTTTGCTTCTGTTCCCCAAGCTCCCTGAGATGTCTTCTCCTGCTGGCATGCAGAGTGGGGGGGGGGGAGAGAGGCCTCAGAGGCGCTGCCAGGTGGGGGGAGGGGGGGCAGCCCCCGTGCCTGTGAGTACCTGCTGCTGGCAGAGCACCACCAGGAGCGGCAGCGGCGTGGCTCCAACATCACCCCACCCCCCCCACCACTGCCCGGGCAGCGCGCCACCTGGACGAAGCTGGAGGATGGAGCGCCGCCTGTGCATCTGCGTGTCCCAGACAGCGCCCCCGCTCTCATACCTGTGGCACAGTCACCTTGGTCCCGTTCTTCATGGCAACACGCGACGCTGGTTTGAAGCCCGTTCTAGAGTTTATATCTGCGATTATTCCAAACAACAAAGAGCTGCGGTGCCCGGGGTATTGGGCCAGGAGGCCTCGTTAAAATTCAGCTGGAATCTGTCGCTTGTCTGAGGTACTTTTTCTCTCCGGTCTTGGTTACGTTTCTTTGGTTCCACCGGAAGGAACTGGATCTAATCTCCAGCTCCTGGGTTCCTGGGTTCCACTGCTCATAGTCAAAGTCGAACTGACGGGCTTCATGTTTGTCGGACTTCATCGATGTCACAAAAGAAGCAGAGAGAGCATATTCTTGAATGGTGTCCATGACTGCACCCAACAACCAAAAATTATTGCCTCCTAGTAACACGTGAGAACCGCTTACAAACTCGGGGGCGGGCTTGGAATATTTGGGCCACAATCCCCAATTCATTGTGGGAACAGTCCCCAAATCAGACAGGCTACTGTCCCCATTTCACAAGGGCCACTGCCCCCAATTCACAGGGGCCACCATCCCCAATTCACTGGGGGCACAGTCCCCAAATCAGTGGGGCCACAGCCCCCAATTCACAGGGGCCACTATCCCCAATTAACTAGGGGCACAGTCCCCAAATCAGTGGGGCCACAACCCCCAATTCACAGGGGCCACTATCCCCAATTTACAGGGGCTACTGTCCCCAATTCACAGGGCCACAGGATCCACATCCCCCACCCCCACAGGGCCTACATCTCCCATAAGTCCACTGTCCACCCTGTTCTTCACCCACACACTGAACTTTTGTTTCTAACCAAAGGACACACTTCACCTTTAGAATATCAAACCAAAAGAGGTAACAACCAGGCCCAAGCTGCCTAAACAAGGCGCCTCCAGGCGGTTTAAACTTGGGCAGCAGGCAGGGGGCGACAGTCAGCAAGCCTCCTACGTTCCTCAGCATAACATAGGTGCTTGGTGCCCACTCCCACCACCATGCCGGAGTGATTCTCGACAAATCAGAAGACGTCACCCGAGATTTCTGCCGTCGGCCTTTCAGTCGATGATAAACTCTGGTGCGCTTCCCTTCTGACGATGTCACCTTCGTTTACATCAGTGTGACACATCGATAAATCAATGCAAGCAAGGGGCTACAATCGCCGCGACCTTTTCAGCGACCCTGTTAAACCAACCAAACCCAAGCGAGCGGCATGGAGGATGTCGCTGTGGGCCGGGATGTATGCACGAAAGCGCGAGAGGAGTGAGAGAGGGATGACAAAGACGGAAGAAAGAGAAAAAGACAAAGAGGATAGAATAACTTCCTAACGGAGAAATGGCAGCCATGATAGAAACGTGTAAATATATCAACCCTGGCAGGGAGTGAGAGGCTAAAGCAATGCATGATGGGAGCTGGAGGATTGGTGGGGGGTAAAGACGTGACTCCCCAATGAGGTTTATCTGAGAGCTCTTAACACGACTTGTGTAATTAGAACAAACCTGCAATGAAAACACAGCAACCCCCAGGAGACAAAAGATTCCCTCCCAGAGGAAAAGTCAGGCCTGGGAGAAACACCTCCCTGAATACGGATTCGAACCCGAGCTTGACGTCAGTAGACACTGGGCATAGGGACGCTGGACTGCTCCGCAAGGATTCTGCTGGGTTACTCAAGACTTCTGTCAGTCTGAAGGTTATTCCAGAAACAAGGGAAAAAAACGTAGTAAGGGAAGACAAACAAGAAAAGGAGGTCAATACCTCCTTCGCTGCCCCCCCCGCCCCCCAGCTGGCCTGCAGTGACAGAGTTGATTGAATTTCCCCTTCAGCCCCTAAGTGAGGACTTTAAAAAGTGGGAGCTTGCGATGTAGAAATTAAACATGACTTAAGTACTCACCAGGTCCGCTTAAGCCACTCTGTCAATATGCTCTTCCACAGAACAAACAGGGCTCAGGCTGTCACTGCCGAGGCCCTCGCACCGCCACGCTGGAGATGCGAGACGGAGGCAGCATGGAGGAAAAATGACCCCCACCCACCCGACGAGTGGCGAGAACCTGCGTGCGAGCGCGGCTGTCAGAGACGGGAGCGGCGGAGTCGCGGTTCGGGAAGCATTTCCAGGGATTCACAGAGGGTGAGACCGATCACCCTTCCGGCATGGTTGGGGGTGTGAGGCGGCGGACGAGGCAACGCGGGGAGCAGGGACGCACGTAAGGTCACTTATTAATTAAAAGGAAAGCGGCCATTGACATGGAGATCAGGCCCATTCCGGGGCATTTTGATGGGGGGGTCTCCGCAGAGCCCCCGCCGTCCCCGCATTCCTGCCCGCTCATTAAAAGCCTCTCAGCTCCGGCTCCGTCCCACAGGGGCGTTTTGACTTTCCGAACCTGTGTGTGGCTTCCTCCACAATCTCCCCTGAACGCTGAAGCTCGAGTGCTTCTACTGGAGAGGCTTTGATCACAGCGTAAGACAGGGGGGGTCCCAAACAAAAAATGCTAAAACGTGGCTCTTTGTCAGTCCTGTACAGGAATACTCAGATATCACAGACACAGTAATAGGGGCCACGCAGAGTAAGCAATCAATTAAAAACACATGAGAAGTTTGTGTTTGCTATACGGCACTATTCTGTATATATAGATTTAAAATAACCTAAATCAGAGCTCAGAATTTAAAAAAGAAACTGCAGTCCGATATTTTGTTTAATCAGTGTAAAAAATATGTGTCCACAATTTCCTGGACAGTCCTTTTAATTGATGCAACTGGTACTTTCTCACCTTTTAATATCTGTTCTTAAACTTTATATGTTCTTTAAATTAAAATTTTTAATTTTCACATTTTCTTGTATGCCTTTACTTATGTCTGTTTATACTTTCACTTTTTTACTTGCATTTTATTGCTCACCTAATTTTCTGAAAAGGACGTTTAATGAACTTTGTGTTTGAAAATGTGATATAAACTTGACTTGACTTTATTACTGTGAAACAAAAATAATTATTTTAAGAATATTGACACCAAACAATCATTGCGATTTTCAAGCCATGAGAAAATCAGAATTATCAACATGTGTATACTAGTTCGGAAGCACACTTATAAATATACAGTACAAACCACTGGTAGCTAGAGCTAATGATTACTATGATGGATTATTAAAATAGTGGTGTAATTCTATTAATATAATGATGGTATTTCATTGTATAACTGCATTATTATAAGGTATTTTATGGTGGAACTGCATCATTGGGCACATCGGCCCCTGTGAATTAGGGACAGTTGTCCCTGTGACTTGGGGACAATGATTCTTGTGACTTGGGGACGGTGGTCCGTGTAAATTCAGGATAGTGGCCCTGTGATTTGGGGACAGTGGCCTTGTGACTTGGAGACGGTGGCTCCTGTGAATTGGGGACAGTGGCCCCTGTGAATTCGGGACAGTGGCCCTGTGAATTGGGGATAATGTATCTTGCAGTACGTTGAGAAGACATGATGTTCATGTCAGGGTTGGGAAAAGAGCATCCCAAACACAGAGCACCCAACACAAACATCTGGTCCCATTCGGACTGAATACGGCACCTCACTTCCACAGCCATTCACGAACATTTGATGGGGGCCACATCTGCTGACCCAGAACCCCCAGCGTAACGACATCCAACAGTGACACAAAACAAATATGGTGTTTCCATTTATTTAACAGATGAAAATGACTGGGGAGGGTGAGTTTTTTCCTTGTGATGGACTGGCATCCCATGCAGGGTGTCCCTTGCCCTGTGCCCTGTGCATTCTGGGGTAGGCTGTAGGTTCACAGCTACCCTGCACTGGATCAGTGGTTATAGCAAGAAACCAAAGCAGGGAGATTTTACCCAGACTTTCCTTTTCCCATTTGCTTCCTTTTTTTCCCAAAACGCATATCATAAATTCGTTCAGATATATCCCACCACGATACGCCGTATGCAGCCATGCCGCTATCACAGAAATACTGTGTTTTCCCTCCCAGTAAAACAAGTCTGTTTTCTTTGCTTTCCTTGGCCACAATTCTTTAAATCCATAGCCGGCGTAATTGGCGTTCACTGAAACCACCCCCCCCAGCTCAGAGCTCTGTAGTGAAACAAACGGACACAGGATGGAATCACACGGCACTGTTTTGGACTCTGCATTCTGTTTCCTGCATCTAGAGACTCACTTTGTTGCTGTTTGCCTGTTAGTGCCGCCTCGCGTGGCACGGAGCCCCCGCTGTCACTGTCTGGTTGGTTTTACTGCACACATGTGTGCCGAGGGGGAGGCACCACGGAGACGCAGAGCCTCTGTGAGCTGCCAGGAGCGTCAGGGTGAGGCTGCTTAACCGGAAGACTGAGACCCGGCGAGGAAGACACTTGTGAGCGTGGTCAGGGCCTTGAGTTTCAAAGTCGGCAGTTTGGAATGGCTTCACACACGGCGTTTGTGTGCAGACGCTGCTCGCTCGCGGGGTGGAGGGGCGTGGGGGGGGGCTCTCACGTCTCCACGCCGCTCGTGCGGAGAGTGAGCGTGAAAACGCAATCTTATCTCCGCGGATCCAGGCTGACACCGGAAGCAGCCACCTGCCGCCGTGGCCCCCCCTCCAGCTGGTGATTTGGAAGGGGGGGGGCGCTGAGGAAACAGGTCCCACGCCTGATCCCACGCTCCCCCAGGACATTAGCTCCTGCTGCATATTTTTTTTTGGGGGGGGGGGGGGGGGGGGGGTTTCTATCTCCAGTATGGCAGCCACATCCACTGTGTGCGGAATGACCTGACAGAGCCGCGTGGGTACGAGGCTAGCGTGGGCCCCTCAGCACTAATAGGGCCCCTCTAACGGGGCCCGACCCACAGGAAAACGTCTCGCTACGTCCAGCTCTTCAGAAGGCTTTGTGCGGCCCCATCGGCGCGAGGAAATGGCGATTAAAAAAAAAAAAAGTATAAGATTCAAATGTTCCCTCACGAAGGCACTTGACATTTCTGTTGACATTTGAGCCCCTTTGAATCAGTCAGAAAATATAACCTGTCATCCCAGCAGAATACACTGTTCAAAACCCTCCTTATCACCGAGATTATGCCAGCGTATTATACAGAGCTAATAGTGCATGTAGATACTTTATGAATGAATTTCAAAATGCATCAAACACTTAAGAAGGATTTAGGCCCTCTGTGAAGAAATACTTAAGAATATGCAAATACCCTGAGAAGAATTAGGTTTAACAGATTTGAGTAGCACAAACAAATGTGCTCTTTTCCCTGGTTACCACTGTCAATCAGTGAATGAGATTAAGGTCCAAGGTTGTGACAATGTGTAAAATGAAAAGGGACAATAAGGCATTTTTAATTTATTACAGGGATATGACTATCAATGTTCTCTCATTGTGTTTCTAGAATGGTGAACCGCCGCTTGGCATAGGGAGCGCGATGCCACCAGAACAGCGGGATGCTGCCCCCTAGCTGCAGGGCTGCTACACAGCACCTCAGCATAAACGCTTCTCCCTCGGTGAGAAAACGGCGCTCCGCTCGACTCCCGAGCCTCAGTCGTGCCACGGTAACAGCTGCCGTTAAACAGGAGCCTTTTATTTGTTGGATTTTGCAAGAGAAATATTCTCTAAAAACATATTTTATGGGAAAAAAAACATTGGCTTGCCTCAGGAGGGTACATCAGGGAGGCTGAAGCAGTCCATTCACTTCACATACCTACAGATGGGGGCCACACAGGCGGGTGCACAGGGGTGCTGCCTGTTTGGCGTGTGACTGGTTAACCCTTCGGACCGCAGAAGATGACACAGGGGACCCAAGTAATCTCCAAGGCCACATCCCCGATCGACCGCTTTGGGAAATCAAGCCAACGACAGTGCAAAGGTAGAGGTGTGTCTGTGTATGTTGGGGATGAGCTGGGGGTGGGGGGGGGTACCAGATCACTGAGAGCCCTTAAAATATATCTCGCTAACAGCTCGCTGCAGAAAATCACCGGCCCCCCCCTCCAAAACTCCGAATTCCCGCTACACCCATAACTCTGTCCACAGTCCTTTAGTAACTGTCACTCTGACCACTAAACAAGAAGATGAGATGGGACAAATGAAAGACAATGAAGAGTTAGTTCCCCCCCCCATGCCTGCACACCCTGAAACCCCCTGTCTACCAGTGCCGGCACGGCAAGACTCTCACCACACGGCAGAATGCGACGTCCTTCTCCGTGGTCACACCCTGAGCCGGTGCGTCATCACGGACAAACGCTAAAATACTGAAATTTCTCCTGCACTTGGTCGCCACGACGGCAACACACCCGCTGCCCCCACCGCAGGGGGAGGGAAGAGCGGGCCACAAAAAACCGACAGCTGTCCCCGTATTGATCCACAGCTGGTCCCCTTGTGGGGGACGGAGGTCAAGGCAGCGGGGGGGGGGCCTTCTGTATACTCACACAGAAATTAAGAAGCAATAAAAATGGCGGAATCCTCAGTCCTGTTTACAGGTCACTGCAGAGAGAGAAAAAAATTACAGGTGATAAAATTAGATATAAATTCATAAAAATATCAGCCCCCATAAGGTAAATTAACAGAGCTTTAATTGAAGTCTTTACGGTGAAAAGAGCAGCTTTCCCTGTAGTCAGCAAAGCTCAGCGCCGGGGTAAAGATTAGCCTGGATTTTTACGTAGAGTCAAAATGAGCCATGTGTCGCTTTGCGTAAAGAGCCAAAACCACGCACGGGGCCTCAGCAGGCTGCGGCCGGCACACTTTAGGGTCCTCGCTGGCAGCCGTGTATCTTTCATCGTAAGTATTTATTCGGCTAAATGAAGATCCGCGGAATGCGGTCAGCCAGGAGCTGGGACACCCCCTCCCCCGCCCCCCCACTGCAGTTCCATTATCCCACCCTCTCCACAAGTAGCCAGTTATCTAGGCGGCTGAAGACTGAGTAAATAAATACAGCCTGCGATTACAATCTTGCCAATCTTTCTGTCCCCGTGTGTCAAGCGGTACAAAGAGAAAGTGAGAGGAAGGGGGGGGGGGGGCAGAAAGGGGACTGGGTCATGGCATGCT
>JAODJU010000111.1:374578-388112 GCA_026776725.1 Gnathonemus echidnorhynchus
ACACACACACAGACACAGACAGACACAGACACACACACACACAGACACACACACACACACAGACACACACACAGGCACAATCACACAGACACACACACACAATCACACAGACACACAGACACAATCACACACACACACAGACACAATCACACTCACAGACACACACACACACAATCACACACACACACAGACACAATCACACACACAGACCTGTACTCATATCTTTGTGGGGACTCTCTATTCATTTCTGTAAGCAAAACTCTAATCCCAAAAATGACAACCTTAATCCCTACCCAGCCCTAACCTTAACCATAAGTAACCAAACAAAATACAAGACTTGTTGGCATTTTTACTTTTTTGTTTGCAGTCACAGATTTTTATAAAATTGAGGTTATCCAATTGGAGACCTCAAAAATGTCCCCTAAAATGAGGAAGTTTCAGGTTTTACCACACTTTGGGGGCATTTTGGTCCCCAAACCACACACACACACGCACGCACACACACACACACACACACACACACACACACACATACATATACCCATGCTCCTTCGCACACGGTGCCTCTCATCAGCGATGGCGGATTACAGTGACCGCAGAGGCATGCGTCGCTCTTAAACAAACACCTTCGAGGACCCTGGCTTATCGCTGACATCGAGGGGGGGGCCAGGAAAACAAACATGCGAGAAGGACACGCAGGACACACGCCAGCCGCCCCTCTCCGCGCCAGCAGCGAGACCTTCAGGACTTCATACCCCATTCCGACCTTTATCACTTCACACAAATAACCAGCGGCCAAAATAATTAAGAATTTCCCCCTCAGGAAACATAACCCAGCAGCTTAAGTAATGCCTTCTTTAGGGAAGGCGCTGGCTTTGGGTGGGGTGGTGGGGGGGTGGGCACGATGGCAATACGAAAGGGACAATACTGGAGTGATGGAGTGGAAATAGACTTAATTGATTTGGAAGCGGTCCACAAGTGAAAACAGGTCATCTGTGGACACAAACCCTTTATTGTCGGCTTTTTTTGAGTAAAAAAAATAAAAATCTTTTCTGTGTTCATTTGTGATATTCATACAGTGGCGGGCGGAGCAAACTGAACAGTGGGTTGGCATTGATGCGGGTCACCCCAGGCTCGTGTGATGTCATCACAGGGGACTCGGAGGGGACAGTGTGTTTCCCCGGACCCCATAGCAAACACAGAGAAATGTGACGGATAAATCGTGTTAAACAGTGGGCCTAATATTAGCTGGATGAAAAAACGGTGGTTCCATGCATGGGGGTGGGGGGGGCAGCGAACCCCCAACCTCACGCACACACAAAGCGCGGCTGCACAATGCCGCTATATATAGTCGTTAACGCTATGACCTCTCAATTCCTAACCTCGCGATAATGCACCTGAAGAAAGAATGAGGGCCTGCATGAAATTCCAAGATACTACTGAGTAATCATTTCCCGTCAGGACCCCCCCACCACCACACCACCCCATTTTTTTTTTCATTATGCAATTCTTCTCTTTTGCATCCTGGCAGCAGCACAAACAGAAAAGGGACCGTTTGACACTGGGCTATTTCAATGAAAACATACAATCTACCGCTCAAATAATTCTACAGGGGGATTAACATTTCTGAGGTTGAGCCTGAGATTACGTGCGCGGATCTTGAATTTCATCATCTTCCTGTGGCACAATAGCTTATTCTTTGCCTTTTTCATCTATTCTCCGATGAGGGGTCAGCAAAGCTTTACCTTCTTGGCTGCATTCATTTCATTTCTACATTAACCAGATACCTCTTGGTCTCTACACCCCCTTCAGCATATATACAGGACACCGAATCCTGGACCTTCCCCCCCCCCACCCCCGAACCCCTTAACACAGTCCGTGCCGGCTGCCCTATCACATACTGCCCTCCAGTGGTCAGCGTTCATCACCGAAGGCCGCATAACCGGACAATGACGGTGACGTGGGCGTGAGTGGAGATGGGATTCAATGACACCCCTCTGATCGTTTCCCAACCGCAGGCGGGGGGGGGGGGGGGGGGGGGGGGGGGGGGGGCGACACACGAACGCGCAGCAACACAACGGATGTCATGAAAATGTCACTCTTTACTCCGTGGGATCGCCATACAGAAACCAGAAATTGACAAGCATCCATGGAAGTCTTCTGCAGAAGCCTAGTTCTCCATTTTACCAGGGCCGTTTCATACTGGTTTGACTGGAGTAGAGCCTGCCCCCATAGCTTCCTTGTCAGGGAGCCTGACTCCCTGTCTGGAAACCAGAACACCATCCGCTGACTCCCAGTCGCCATACAACAGGAACACCACCATCCTGACCATCATCCCAGCAGCCTACTCACACTCACGCTTCACAATTTCACTTCTCACCATTGTCACTGTCATCGTCACTGACTTCAGGCTCCCGTGAGCTCGCTGACCCCTCCCTGTCAGTCACCCTGCACAGCCCTCTGATATCGCCTACAGACCAGGTGCTCTGCTTCTGTTTGCCCTCTTCCCGGACTGTGCGTGACAGCTGCCCTCTGTCCAGCACCATCATCGCTAACAAAGCTGAGATCACTGCACAGGTAACATGCTACACAGCTCACATCGCTACACAGGTAACATGCTACACAGCTCACATCGCTACACAGGTAACATGCTATACAGCTCACATCGCTACACAGGTAACATGCTACACAGCTCACATCGCTACACAGGTAACATGCTACACAGCTCACATCGCTACACAGGTAACATGCTATACAGCTCACATCGCTATACAGGTAACATGCTACACAGCTCACATCGCTACACAGGTAACATAAAGACTTAAAACACCACACCCTTCTTACTCAATAGAAATGAGTCACCTTGTCGAATATTCAAATATTCGCATATAAAATCGGGGGAAAATCCATAAGATCAAATAATAAATAAAATAAATAAATAAATTTGATCAATTCTTTGTGTTTGCAGTTTACATTCATTCTGAAGCTCAGCGCCATAGCTCCGCTCGAGCTCTCCCAGCCAATCAAAATCACTTTCGTCCTTCGCGCACTCCTCGTGTGACGCCTTGGTGAGAAACTGTCCGTAAACGAGTGAGGCGTATAAGCAAACCAGAAATGATCACCAGCAAACAGTCGTCACTGTGTGGAGCTACTTTGGATTCCACAGAGACAAAATTGAGCAAAAGCGAGTGATTTGTAGGCTCTGCTTTGTGTCTCTTGGTTCATGGCATCAAGTGTAAGAGAATCTAATTATGCTACTGCTGTTAGTATGGTATATACATTTAGAATATTATTTGAATTATGACATTTCATGGGTAATTCTGCCTGAAATGTCCATCCCTACTACTCAGACAACGTAACGCAATCAGAACAATAAAGGTCTGGTCCAAACTCTGCTGGTTTGCGTTCGTTTATTAGACCCCCGCCAGCCGCACTGGGCTATCATCAGTGCGTCAAGAACACAACCCATCAGACTAACACATTCAGGTGACATATTCACTGTATATGCGCAGTAAAGAGACCCATCAAGGCCCGCAGCAGAGACGCACGGCCGTGTAACAGGCTCACGTAGCGCTTGCATACAGGAAGTGCAGGCATTTATAGCGAGGTGCAATAAAAATGTGAAGCCCTTTGTTGGTTTTTAATTGAGTACATTTGTGTTGGCACTGCGTCGCCAGTGGCAGCAGTGAGGCCATGCGCTGCCCGCACAGCCAGTGCCTCGAAGCGCCGGGCTGACAATCTATACACGGGGTCAACTGCAGCACTTTGTGCTCGACTTGATTCAAGCCCAACCAATTACCATCAGAATGGAAGGGATTTGGACCCTGAACGCAGCCTAAGAGCATCCGAAATGTCATCTTCAAAGAGCCTCCTGCCTGCCTACTCAAATTGACTCGTCGCTCTCATCATCTCATTCGGCTAAACCCCCATCCTGCTGGAGCACCCCCTTATCGGTGTCATAATATAATCGACACGTACGGTTTATGTGGCTTATCGTATTATTTATAATATCTCATTTTTGTAGCCTAATAAAAACCTCTTCAAGCCGTTCCTAAATTTCACGAGCTGGGCGACGCTGTTCGAAGTCCTGTGCGATCCACTCTCTCCCACACATGTATGTGCACGCGTGTAGAGCACTTTTCCACGGAGATGTGGACACACACAGGCGCGTCGGGGGCCTGTGCACAGGGCCGGGTGCCAAATAGGGCCGGTCGAGGCGACTTTGATGTTAGGCCCACTTGGGGCACCTCTCTTCCTCTTCCCTGCCCCTCCCAGCAGAAACCCCCTCCCCTCTCTGGAGAAAGCGCGTGTCACTCCGAAGCGCAGGGATGTGCGATCCTTGGAGATGGCCGAGCCTGTCTTTGATCACGTCGTCATTAACGAAGCACATAAGGGCCAGAGGAATTCACGTCATCCCCACTATGTTGTTATACTGGCCGTTGGAGGACGTGCATCTCCCATGATCCTCTCTGCTCCTGGAGGTACCACCGCCTCAACATATTCCTTTAAAGACCAGTCAGAACCGAACCAGGCCTCAAGCTTCTAGCAAAGCCCTCGTTCCATAAACATTTCACTTCAGCTATGATCATCAGAAAAAAAAAAATACAGCATTTTGTTTTGCTGTTTCCACGGCGCCGAAGCTCGGGTCTTTGGCACGGACCGTGGCTGGCGTTTCAGCACGGGTGACACGGGGGCGAGGACTTCGCCGTGTCTTTTGACAGACGGGACGGCGAGTGTGCCAGAGACAAGGAGGCAGAGCACCGCGGGCCAGCCCATGTCTCGCTCTCTGCTGAGAGAACAGATGGACGAGACGCTCCCTCCTGGACCAGCGCCAGTGCCCGGGTATCGCTCGGAACTGGAAGCCTCCCTGGCTGTGGGGGGCGCCGAGCCACGGGCAGCAAGGTCAGCCCGTCACCTGGGCCGGGGGGGGGGAGAGACGGGGGACACAAACGCACAGCGGCAGGCCAGAACAAAGTGCGACAGAGGAGGCTTCTCGGCTGTGTCCTCTGTGTCCTCCGCAGCGCAGTCACGCAGGGCTGTGCTGCTCACAAAGCCGGCTGCAATAATAAACAAGCGAACCGCAAAGAATCGAACCTACTGAAGATGCAAAACGAATAGCATTTAACGAGAAGCAAATAGGATTTAACCATTACCCATCTTGCCAGTGGTTAATATTTGAGAAGCTTGAACCTCAGTTGCTGATTGCGCTTTCAGACTATCCTGAAAAAGTCAGCCTTATATATAATGGACTTGAAATATATTGTGATCATGTATTGGCTAAATGGTATGGAGGATGGATGGATGGATGGTTTTGTTTTTGTCTCTCTGAACACTGCAGAACTTCACCGTTCCATCATAAAGCGTGTCAGTAGTACTAAGTTTTAAAGAGGGGCTAAAAGACTGAACTTACACAGGGAGATATGGTTGGGCTTGGACCTGGTTAAAATGGGACCACTTCAACTGATAAGCAAGTCGGAATAAAGATGATCGTTCCATCTCGGCAGAATATGAACTTTTCAGGAAACGAGGTTCCCATCTGAAAAACCAAGACAATATATCTAGTTCCAGGAATGGGGATGTGTTTCTTGCTGGGTAATGCACAATGGGAAATGAAAACCAATCTCAGTCTCAATTTTAATTTGACACACAGAATGACACAACTGTCAAATTTTATTTTTCCTAAACAGCTGGTATTCAGTAGAATTTCTGTGATTTTTTTTTTTACATTTAATGGCATTATTTTTAAGCTCAAAATTGGATTTAGGGGTAATGTACAAGAGGGACAGACATAAATCATTGCACAGTTGCATGGGGGATTCAGAGAGCTCATATGGTTTAAAAACCAAGCAACATGACATACAAAAACAGGCCACGCATGCTCCGCAAGGCACTGGTAGCGACGGATGCTGCCATCTAGTGGACAAAATGTTAGCAACAATATGTCCTTAAATATCGAGAGCCATGGGTGACGTTGCCGCTTAACTTCAGAGTGTTTTGTTTGAGAAGGCTCTCCATTGCAGCCGAAGATGTTCAATGTTGACTAGGTCAAAAGCCCATGGAGCACAGTCAGTGATGACTATCTGCTTTGGCTTGACCTTGTGGAAGCAGTTCATGTTCTGTCATAGTGATAAACAGCTGCTCCATGACCACCGTTTCACCGTTCCTCCACTTGAAAATGGCACTATCAGTAGAACTGCCCATTAACCCACAAGACCTTTATTCACTCCAAACCTAATCCAAGTTCAGATCTCTGATAAAAGGCCTTCGGAACAAATAGTCACCAAAAAGATATTTTTTTCATGTCATGTCCATGACGATCTGCGGAATCCCCAGCCCAAAAGGTTTACAGCACTTGCCTGGCATTCAACAGAAGTTGCATACGTGTCAAACACGTCTCCATTTTGACTGATACACAAACGGTCATGGCTGAAACATAGTCGTGGATGGGAAGCAGTTCACTGGTCAAAGCCACAGCCGGTGAACTAGCTAGAGTGAAATCAGAGCCGCATCTATTACTGTGGGGAACCTTGCTCATGAAAAATATCTGTATGTATGCAGCAGAATGGAGACTCCCTTGTGATATCTCTTGCCTCATCAGCTACATGGAGCCTGGCTTGTATCACTGGGAAGCTCCTCTGTGTAGCTGTTTTGCACAGTTAAGATGAGTTTCTCATCTGGGACATTTGCACAAACTGCAACAAAATGACCCTTTGTGGTTACATTTAGATGACTGCGGTCATACCCACAGCCTGGTTCATGTGCTGTCTGTCAGACTGACTGACCGCAGAGCAATCATGTTCTTCTTTGAAACAGTCCCTCCCGGTGCAATCCTTTGATCTCTGACACGGAGGAGATGCCGTATGCCCAGAGCTCGTGCTCTGCCAAATGGTAACAACCATCCTGTGATGTATCTCTATAAATTTGTTCTGTAACTCAAATAGCTGTCACTTCTCCCAGCATCCCTGTGCCTGGTTTTACTGGTGTAAAAAAACAGGGAGGGCACACAGACGCAAGTAAAACATTTACGAAAAGCTTCAATGAGCGCATTAAATTCGTAGAGCATTAAAATTCTGCACGTATGACATGAGCATGTCAGTCGTGCGGTAAAACGGGTTGAAATGACGACTGAGGAACTGGGAGTCAGATTTGTAAATGGAACCAGGAATTCGTGCCTCAAAAAAAAAAAAAAAAAAAGACCGCAGTGACAGCGCCGTTGATGAAAGTCGGAAATGGTGCGGTGCGCATCTGTCATGCTGCAGCACATTCTTCACCGTAGGCTACAGCTCATAGCACACAGAGAGTATCACTGGCTGAGAGGTGCCTGAGAATGCCAGACAGGTCTATGGGTGAAACATAAATATTAACACTACTGCCGAGCCTTGAAGAGAACAGCATGGCAGGAAAACGGACAGGAATTTCTGAGAAAAGGGAAATATTTTATACAAACTTTCATAAAAGTGTAATCCAATATACATCCAAAGGGTTTTGTATGTGTAACGAAACAGATTAACAGTTTTACGTTGAAATCCCAGGAGAAAAAATTGTTGTAATTAATATAATCAGCCACATGGGGGCAGTACTAACAGGAAATTCCTAATGATGAAAAGAAATTATTGCATTATTGAACGTTTCCTGCAGACAATCTCAATAAACTGATAGTAAACATGCATGCAATGTGGAAGGGAAACACTTCCTTTGTTTTGTTTAGTAATTTCATAACTATTCTGAAACGTAAGATTGTATCGCCAACTATCGGTATCAGTCGAATCAACAATCTGGCCGTCAGCTGACGGTTAAAAATGGGCCGATATTTACTGCCGATAAAGCCCTTTAAAACGTTGACCCGTATTGTTGGCACACCCATGCTTACTAAACATTTAGAAATATGTCTGCTGTGTGGATTTATTTTAATGCTAGCGGGGAAAAAACCATTAGAAATGCATTTTGCAAACATTGCTCTGATAAAATTTCAGGAGAAGAATCTACTATAATCAACATTTCAACACCACAAATTTGATAGTTCACCTTAAGGCGAGACAGTGAAAAGTATGAAGAGTTTCTGAAAAAACAAATTCGTTCCAATAAAGAAGGCTGCAGTACCGCCAAATAACGTTAGCCCGCCAGTAACGGAATCACACCTGATTTTCAGCCCTTCTCTGTTATAAATAGCCTATATAAGATGTTTACAGGGCCCTCAAGTTTCATCAAAAGTTTGGAGTGAGATTACATTAGGGGCAGAAATTGTGTGTCACGGTCAATGTGTGAGGCTTGAGAACCGTGTGTTGTTATAAAATATAGTGGTCTGGGACTGTTGTTGTATGCCAGAGTTGTTGTTACCAAAAATAAATACCTTTTCATATTTTTGGAATATTTTTTTATTATTTATTTGGGTGGAGTGTCCCTTTAAACCTATTTAAGCAGAACCTCCCAAACAATGGTTTCGGTGCCAGTGATCGGCCATCGGCATCAGCCAGAAATAAAGATAAAAATATCTGGGCAAACACCGAAATTGAATTGAAAGGGTGGTTTTGAAGGACTCCAATCTGGAAAAATTCTAATTTTGTATGGTGTGGCTGTATAGGTCCAAAGATAATATAGCAGACTTGTACTCCTATACCTGCAGCGGCGTAACTGGGCGAAAACTGTTCCGGCTTAATTAAAGTCAACATACAGTATTCATTCACTATTTAACTGCATTCAAACAAAAGAGCCGGCCGGCACTCACAGACCTGCTTAGCGAAGCGCTACCCCCCTCTGCCGGTGAGGTCAGGTCACTACAGCCAATTACCGAATGGGAAAGGCAGTGAACTGGAAGCCCTCCAGCAATCAGCAAGCCGTCGCGGTTGAGCGAGGCATACATGCATAAATCCGGGCGTAGGGCGCTTCCAGACGATCTCCAGATAATTCTACACCCACGAGTATTCGCGAAAGATGTATTTCACCAAGCCGCCACTGCAGTTAGAACAGAACCTAAAACTGAGCCCACAATAATGTAGTCAGAGATTCCCCCAAGAATGCAGAAAATAAGTCCTGAGCTGAACAAAGATTTGTTGTACATATATGTTAAAATATTCTCTTTGGATCTTTTTCCTTTTATTCTTTCACCTATTTATTCTAACTGCCCTAACTTCATAGATTTTTTTGTTGTCCAACAGCATTACAAAAATATATAACTCTCAGCACAATAGTCCCCCAATAAACAAATACATAAATAGTTAATATTTTTTTAATTGCATGACTGCTGCTAATATTTAAAAATATACACCAGTCCGGTCCTTGGGGACCCACAGTCAGTCCACATTTTTGCTCCCTTCCAGCTCCCCGCCAGACAGTCTGCATTTTTGCTACTGGGAGCTGGGAGGGAACAAAAATGTGAACTACCTGTGGTGGGTCCTCAGGAATGAATTGGGAAACACTGATCTGCACTGTCACATTTAACACCGCTAAAAAGAATATATGATTGAGTTACAGCACTCCACTTCACTATTAAGCTTTACACTGTACATCTATACTGTATATATTATTCATGTTATTTTGTTACAAGTTCTTATACTATGTAGCATAGGGGGAAAGTACAAAGAGGTTTATTGTACATGTACAATAGCATTACAAATATTCTATTTCAGGTTTCTCACCCACCTGACCCCGGTTCAGTGGCAGCCTTATGTAAGGCTAGCACACAATATGTAACAAGTAGAGCTTTTCTGCCTTCTGACCCTCTGATGACAGAGGAAGCGCTCACTGCTGCCACACAGTGGCCGTGCGCTGCCCAAGCATCAGCTGGCTGCCTGCTTGCTCTAGCAGAATCACAAGGGAACCCACAGCAGCCACTGTCGTGTGGGATCGCCCCTCATTCACTCAGGATCGACATCTTGCTTTGGCTCCAGGCAATGCTATCAGAATTGGCAATAGAAGATGCTGCAATGCTTTATTAATTCTGCTTAATATGGTAACACTTATAGATCTCATCTATAATGCATAATAGATACTTTCACAATGCATTATGATGGTCAGTATAACAATTAAGGATGCTTCGTACTGAATTATGAAGGTATTTATAGTGCATTACAGATGAGACCTTCATAATGCATTATAATGATCAGTATAAGCATTAAGAATGCTTTGTACTGCATTATGAAGGTATCTATAGTGCATTATAGATGAGAGCTTTACAGATCATTCATATTGCATAATAAACATGGTTATAATGTGCTATGCCTTTTTATAAATATTTATAGCCATGTTTATATTTTATGAATGCATTATAATGCATTACGAAGGTATCTATAATGCATTATACACGACTGCTTTAAGTAAAGCGTTACCATAAATATTGAAAAATATTAGCACCCATATTACTGTACTAGACAGTGTAACAACTCTCATCATTTTTTATTCCAGGAATCATTCAATGGTGCTAAACTGTGGCTACAAGGAATCGATCACCACGCCAGTGGAAACATCCATAAGATACCGATTGGAAACAAGTGTGACTACATGACAGACAGGGTTGTACACTACACAACAGCCAAGGTACTGAAATTTAGGTTTACTTTTGTTTGCATTAATGTGGTTCATAGCAAATATATGCCAAATAGTGCCCTAGATATATGTGCAACACTGCAGTTTTAAAATGTGCATCAGCCTAACACAGAGTCTTCCAGAATGTTACAACAGTTGTGCTTTCAGGAATTTGCTGACTCGCAGGGGATCCCCATCCTGGAAAGCAGCGGCAGGGACACCCCCACTGTAGAGCTGGGTGTCACAACTCTGCTCAGTGACACTATCAATAGACATGAAGCCCATGTGGTGAGGTCATCCCCTGCCAGGTGCCACCTGCAGTCAGTGTCACTCCAACAATATGGATTTCCTGATTCATTCTACAAAGACTGCAACTGTTCTATACATAATTCTGGCATTGTTAAATCTTAAATAATGGGCATTGAAATTAGTTCATGTTTCAACCACTGACAAATTATACATGAAACTTTTTTTCCTGCTCTCAATGTTCTCATTCCCATCTTAACATTTGACTTTGTAGTACAACACTTTGGTCGACACTTCTTGTTGTAAATGTGCTCAATAAATAAATCATGATTTGAAGTAATACATTTAAATATATTAATATAAGATTCATCAAGGAGCTAATTTATATGTTATGTTCATTACAATCTGCCAGTTTGAAGCACCTTTCATACGGGGGGGGGGGGGGGGGCACATCCTGGACAGGATGCCCATCCATCAGAGGGCAGGCACACACAGACACCACCATATACACAGATAGTGGGGGGATTTCCAGCCGCACTGGAGGTGTGAAGCAATGAGGCAACGGCTCCACTTCCGAAAGCAGACAACCAGAAATATGTCGGCCAGCTGCCCCGCAACTTACGTAACTTACAAGTAAACCCATGCACAGAATTCTTAAGAAAAGTGCATAAGAGCCAGAGATCCATATCACATTATAGCCGTTTTACTGGGATGTTTCCGCTTGAATCGACGCATTATACAGGAAAACATATAAACCCCCTAAAGAATTCAAAATAGCTTGCAGTAGCGACGGCTTATGATGTAAATCAATTTCTCCATGTTTTTAAATATTGGAATCACCAGCTGTGAAGAGACTCTGAAAAGATGTTAATCTGAAAGAGATACAAGCGGGTCACAGCACCTGCGGCAGGGGGCTAAAACCCAAACACATACTGAGGGGTAAAATAAACACACCAGCATTTCTTATGTCAGATTTATTCTCAGGAGGGGATTTCAGGCAAAGTGAATTTGGTCCTTTGATTTCTCGCTCGTTCCTCCACACAGACGCCTTCTCCCTGTGCGCGGGGAAGGACACGTCTCTCTCCAGAATGCAAATCGACATTTCGGTGCGTTAGGACCACCGCCGCTAAAGACCAACCATTAAAACAAAGCAGCATTTCCAGCTAGCGGAAATCAAACAAACAAAAAACACTGTTGGTAAATGGTTTTCACAAATGAGATCGAAGGCTGTATGACCCAATCTTACATGAGATGTTCCATTTACATGCTATTAAAATAAAGCCTTACAGATGTTGTATAAATGAGAAATACAAAGACCAAGTCACAAAACATACAGGTCACATTTTTGCAACCTCATCCTGTTCCCCACACCCGACTGCAGGGGGCAGCAGCGAGCTGAACCTGATCAGCGGCAGACCCCCGGAGGGACAGCTGTCTTTGGCGCTTTCCCAGCCATCTCTTGGCCGGCGTATGGGTGGGGGCGGCGGCAAATGGTTAGCGTCGTCGTCGCCGCCGCTGTATCCTCCGCATGGCATCAGAAACCCGCCCCGGTGATGGCGCCGGTAGAGCGCCACGGCAACGCAGAGCAGAACCAGCAAGAAGAGGCTGAGCAGGAAACACATGGCGTACAGAGCTCCCAGCACCTCGGTCGGCGCCGCCCTGCTGGAGGCTGGAGGAGAAGCACAGGGATGGAACCGACTCTGAAGCCCTACCCGCACACATCCAGAGTACACTTGCGGTACCTGTGGGATCCAGACAGATCGTCCCGCCAAAATCAAGGGGAGACATATCCTCGAACCCTGGCTGACAGCGGCAAGCGTAGGAGCCGAAGAGGTTGATGCAGTCGGCGTGGACGTCACACGACAAGAGCTGCGTCCTGCATTCATCCACATCTAACACAGAAGGCTAGCAAGGTATCAGAATGCAGGGCTAAAACATGCACCACATATACAGTACATCATAGGGTCCCATCCCAACACACTCAGTCCCATTATAGGGGCAATATTATCGGGAACACCGTACTGCTTCCCCACTACAGATCAGTAAAACCCACACCTTCTGTGGTGATGGAGGCGATGGTTCCATTGAAGCGCCTGTTGGCACCGGGCCGGACCTCCTTCCTCAGCAGCCGCCGGAGAGCTTGGCTCAGCGAGTCGTAGACGCGAGTGCTCTCAAAGCCTCCCGTAAACTGGACCCACATGATGAAGAGCATACCAGCATGGAGCCTACACATGTGACAGCTTGTTAACTTCCCCCTCATCCACTAGGGGGAGCACTGCATAGGAGCCTGACCCAACTGAACACTCACCCATAATCACTACTGTTAAAGCTTTGACTTGGGAAGGAACATACCTCTTTGTTCTCTCAGAGGATATGGCTTTCAGTTGAAGATCAAAACCCAGCTCTCCCTGAACCTGAACGCCCCCCCCCCCAAACATACAAAATTCATATTATGCAAGGCATCCCAGTCTAGACCTAAAAATAATCATAAAGTGATTATGAGAGTCACTTACGATGTTTTCCACTGATTTCCGGAGGGACAGCAACACATGGTCCAAGCTCCCAGCTTTACGTGGACTTGTATAAACCTCTACAGCCACTTCGAATAAAGAGTCTGACAGGAGCAAGAAAGTTCATACAGCTACAGATTGTTTAAAACATCACATAGTGCTCCTCAAGGATGTAGATTAAAACTAGGGATGCACCGATCCACATTTTTTCACTTCCGATCCGATTCCGATACCTGAATTTGGATATCTGCCGATAC
>JAODJU010000111.1:393998-406031 GCA_026776725.1 Gnathonemus echidnorhynchus
GGGGGGGGACTGCACGAGCTAACGAACTGAAAACCATTAAGTACATCAAGTAATTAAAAATATTCAGCATGATCATTTCTTGAAGGAAACAGTGTGTAATACTAAAAAAAAAAAAAAAAAAAAAATCCCAAAACTGATTCTAAATAAACAGTAGAACTAGGTCACATTTTGGATGCAAAAAATGTAGAGTTTAAATATCTTTTGCCGCTACAATTATAACATTGATAGTTTAGCTGCCAAGACATTATCATCCAAGATGTCTTCTTACTGTACTGTGAAGAATGTTTACAATAAATGTGAAAACAGAATTTGTTACTTTCACTACCAGGTTTTAGTATAATTTGAAGCTGTTTTAGGAATTGAGGGGCATCTTCGCCGTTTACAGAGTGAGTTTCCCACAAAACGACCTGACAAAGAATTAACCTCTCGGTCATGAACCTCAAAATTGCTTTGTTTCTTAAAAAAAATATACCCACATCAACTACCCATTGGTCTTTGGAACGAGTGAAGCTCACCATTCTTTCAGCGTGATAAAAGATCTGGTCTCAGGTCAGAGGATTTCAGATTTCCACCGACGATCACTGACAGTTCAAATTGGGGTCGCTGAGCCACGTCCATATTTTAATCATCTCCTGTGGAGTCCTGCTGTGCACCAGTATCAAGCTCTTGTAAGCACAGGCGTTGTCTCTGTACTTCTCCTCGATATCAAAGGTCCGGAAGCCCTTGTGCTTTTCAGGACTTAGTCCCAGCTTCCTGAGACACATGCCAGTGTAGACGTCATCGATGGGGTAGAGGAACACTTGCTGGGACACATTGTGCAAACGTAATGCCAGGTCTCCTGAGTACAGGAACCCCCCTCCCCCTGCATATGGGGGGTACAGACCCACAAAAATGCTCTCCGGGATGAAGTACTTCAGTTTCTTATCCCGGTGTGGGCCAGCGTTGGTGATCACATCCCCAACAAAGAGGTCTTTCGCCTTGTCTGGGGACAGGTCCTTGAGGAACTCCATGATGCGCTGTGTGTTAACAAAGACGTCGTCGTCCCCCTTGAAGACGAAACTGGCCGTGGGGCAGCGGCGACGGAACCAGTCCAGGAAGAGCACCTCCTTGACGGTGAGGTTGAAGAAGGTATCCCTGTAGTCCCACATGAGGATGTCGTGGTGGACGGAGCTCTCGTACTGCAGCATCTTCGACAGGTCAGGGAAATGGTCCACCTCCGTGGCACTGCCGAGGAGGAACACCGTGGCGACTGTGCGGTTGGCAATCCGGCCAGCTCGCCCCCATGATTCCCGGATGGCCTGGCGTCGGTCGAAGTGCGGCGCCAGGGATTTAACGGCCAGCAACAGAAACGGCCCATCCTTGCACATGACAGGCTGGTCCAACACCATGGGGTACGACCTGCACTTCATATACAGCAGAAAGTCCTTGAAACGCCCTGGCAGGGAATTATAATCGCTCACCTTCGTGGCGACGCCAAAGTCCGGGTCGCACGATTCCGAGAAATCCGTGTCGTTAAGCCACTGCACGAGTTCGGCCTTGGAGCCGTTGCTCCTCATCAGGATGGGGTTGTGCAAGTAGTCCAGCTTCTGCTGCTCCCGATTCCAGAAGCCCTCTTTGGCCACCAGCTTCTTCCAGAAAGGCTTCGTGGGCATGACTAACTTGTGTCCGTTCCCCTTCCCCTGGCCACTGCTCCGCAGGACCTCTGCCATGATGAAGATGAAGACGTTCACAGTCATCATCACCCCGACCAACTTGAGTTTCTTCCTTGTTGTGTTCATCGTGCCGATTATCACCTGCTGGGCACAGAAAAGCACAGAGATCAACCAATAAGAATGTAGAGAACCGTCATGACAACAAGTCTCAACTCGTCTTATCGCCTCGAAGCAAACTTCTGCTGCTTTTGTCTTTAATCTCATGACTTCTGGAATGAGGTGAACACCTTTCTGAGAGCAGTGCTTTCAAAGGAAGAAAGTACATTAATGTATACCAATACTGCTCTTTTAACTGAAACAGAAGCCATGTTAAGGTTTAAATGGAAAATATGCGTTGAGAAGAGTCAATCATTTTTCAGGGCGTTTAAGCTTTCCAGGGTACGATTAAGCTCTGCAAAAAGTACATTGGTGGAGTTAAGACATTCAGAACTCCAAGTGCTTAAAAGGAAATACCAGGTACAGGGAAGGTCTGTAACATGTTAAAATGGGATCAAAGCCATCGGAAAAAACAGCCTCCCTCCCTCCCCCCCAGAGCCATTTACTAAAAATAGAAAAAAGTCCAGCTGCCAAGAGAACACCAGTTAAGGCACTGGTATCAGTCGGTTGTCAGGGAAACCCAGTGGACTGTTGTGCTCTAACACAGAGTCCCTCAGAAACTGAGACACCAGAATCTTACCCCATTGTCATCACCTGCAGAGGGGTAGAGCAGACCTCTCTGAGGTCAGCCAGGGGTCCTGGAAAGAGACACAGAAACTTTAAACCTCACAGATCTTAACCAAATCGCATAGGCTGTGGACTCTGCTAGAAAAAATATTTATCTTAAAAAAAAAAAGAAAGAAAAAGAAAAACACATTTTCCCGGAGAGAGAGATATGATGCTCTATTCAACACTGACTACTAGAGGAGGAAGAATCACACTGGCAGCCCCGTTGGCCCGTCGCTAATACACAGGGGTCCTAAGAAAAACTTAAAGAGACGGTCTCTCAGGTTAGTATCCATTTCCACATGAAGAGCTGGAAAAAGCGTGACTCGTCTCCTCTATACGGAGCAGATCCCAGTGGAAAAACCTGAATCCTGATAAGAATACAACAGGGCCTGCTATGCCACGTACAAAAGAGATCAGTGGTTACACATGGGGGGGGGTGTCAAAGTATCAGTTACCCTGGATACTACTGCCAATCAGTGTCATTACAGTCCAGAATACATAGGGAACAAACAGACACATAAGGCTCTCGGTTTTAGGGCAAGAATACATCAGACTGGATTATCTTTAATCAACACGGCTGCTAAGGCAGCACTGCTTAGATTGATGAATAAAAATCAAACTGCACGAAGAATTTATTTACCGCATTATATTTGTAGATTGATCAAGTTATTATGACGAAGTCCAGGGGTGCAGACATTTGGGTCAAAATCAGCATCATTGCTTATAAGCTTACAGCTATACTAAAACGCGCTAAAAGCGAACAGCTTTGTTTCCTTTTCCTGTGGTTCAGGTAACAGAAACAAGTCTAGAAATCGCTAGAAATGCACTTTAGTCACAGGGAGACTTTCAAGTTGCTTACACAGCAGTTATGAATCTCACCACTCCCAGTGTCATTAGATATGCTCTCTGGAAATCGGCACAGGAGTCTCAGAAAACATGGAAAATACCAACATGGAGTAGAGTGTTTTATACTAAGGAGGGGGGGGCAGCATAAAAGAGGTGGGAAATTAGCCAGAACTCCTTGTCTAGACCTGCCCTTCTGAGGAAGAACATGCTCCACATTTAAGCGTCATTCATTTTCACTTTAAGGAATAAACAAAGACTCGTCTGTTAAGACTAAGAAAATATCATTCGGGGAAGCTGGGAATTTGTCTGCTACTGTGTTTGTTTGCGTGTTTGTTGCTGCACTGGGATGAAAAACTTTGACCACTGCTAACTCTCACTACAGGCAAAGATCACTGCGCAGTGCCCTCATCTGCTAGACAAACCATTAAGTATCAACAGGAGAGAGAGGTAATGGGTGCGCAGTGATTACAGCACCTTGGCGCACCCACCACACGACAAACCACCTCAGGGATGAGAGCCAGAGTGCAGCTGTGCAGTGGGTGATACCAAAGCACTACACTAGTCCAAATGAACCAGTGTGAATTTTTTTTCCCCTCAGTAGCTGGAGTGCCAATCCTGCCATTAACCCCCGAGTTATTCCCTGTAAGTTGCAGGACCTCCTTGCAGAGCTGGATGTAGATTAACGTCATACCCAGGATGAAGCGATTGCAGGTTAAGGGCCTTGCTGAAGGGCCCAAAGAAGCAGGATCACTTCTGGCATTCGCAGGTTTGGAACTGCTTAAATTTTCAGAATTTGTGCTTGCCCCAGTCCCATCATTTAACTTCAGTATATGTGAGGTTCCGATCCAAGGTAGCACAGCCTACAGCCAGGGGAATTAAAAGGGACAGAGTCTTCAGCACCACGCCTCACAAATCCCCACCCCAAAGCCCATTTGTCAACTGTTCCTTAACAGAGACTCATTTCCAGTCACTAGTACTAGTCACAAAAAAAATGCATATTTGGCACCTCCCTGAGATGTCACTGAGCAGACTGCATTCCAGTCCTTTATAGAGCGGCTCACGCACACAAGCTGAATTTCCAATCTCGTCCCCAGGGTTCATGACAGGGCGGCTGCCTAAAATGCACCCCGCGCCGAAACAAAGAGGGGTCGGAAGATGTGGGGCGGCAACTGGAGTGGCAGTTCACGCCAAAATGTGACGATATGGCCCAGGAGAGGCAGGGTGAGATACGGGAAAAGCACTACCCCCCCATCAGCCAGGCCTGCCGCAACAGTAAATAAAAACCAGGTCAGAAGTCTGTGGCAACCAATACTACAGGACTGTGAGAATCACTATCTACACTAGACACCAAGACTCAACAGTTAACGCAAAGAGAACAGTGTGAGTATGACTTCCTCTTCTCTGACCACACCGCAAAGTATCATGTCGTCACGGCACAGCACACCTGTGAGTGTACCTTAACAAAAGGATTAACAAACGCGAGGTTCTGGAACCAACAAGGACAACGACCAATCAAAGATGACACTAACACCCGCAAGGAGCTTTTTCTTTTTTTAAAAGTAGTATCGGGTAGGGATCTGAGTGAAGACTAACTGATGACATTGTAGCACCACATCTCAGCCCAAGGGCAAAACTTCAACGCACAAACGTGCTTTCGAAAAAACATTTTTTTGGGGTTTCTTTTAGAATTCCAGAAGTTAATATGCAACTACCTAGCAGCTAGCCTTGGCTGATGGTGACCTACCAACCAAAACAGTCCACTGGCTTTTCACATCTCTCAGCCAGGCGGGCAAATTTTCAGAGTAAAGACGACTCAATAAAGGACCCCAAGACAAAATAGTTTTACACAATTTCTAATACTGTCAAATACAACAAAGACATTAATTCACATTCGTGAAAAGGAGAATAGCACATATAGGTGTGTATTACTACACACAGCTGGACAGCGTGTACAAGCACACACAGCTGGTTAACAGAAGAAACGACAAACTACTAAACCACTGGCTGGATAGATAACTTATTAAAAGAAACGAGTCCCTCCCATTGAGAGACACACTGCCTTTCTCCTTAGGGTCAAAGTCAGCAGTAAGGGCAGGTCTGTAAGCGCTACTCTAATCTATGAGTAGACATTCTCTGCGAGTCTTACTGATACCGTGGAAAAGCCAGTTGAAATGCTCCAAGTGTGGACAACATTAAGAAACTTCTAAAAACATTACGGTTTTGTTGTCCTTCATATTTTCAGCATTTATTCACACCAAAATAGGCATGTATACCATAAATCTATATGAATCTGAACAGTATATTCACATGCATTAGGGTTGCATGGTATCTCACTGCGATACGTGGAAGTTCTGCTACACTGATAAAAAAAAATAAGAGATCCAATTACCCAAGATGTTTATCCATAAAGCCATGCAGAACTTACCAATAGTGTGTCAAATAAGTTGGTGGCAGTCAGCAAGAGGTGTAGGACACAAAGCAGCGCCTTGTGATAAGGGCACATGCTCACATTGTGATGACGATGCTGAAACGATATATGGCGCAGCCTTAAACTGCACAGACATCTCCAAAGTTTACACACACACAGAGGTTTGTAATTATGTCTTTGTGGGGACCGTCCATTCGTTTCTATGGGGAAAACGAATCCCAAAATGACGACCTTAACCCCTACCCAGCCCTAACCTTAATCATAAGTAACCAAAAAAGATACAAGACTTTGGCATTTTTAGTGTTTTTGATTGCATTCACAGATCTTAGTGGGGACCTGAAAAATGGTCCCCACAATGTCAAAATAACAGGTTATCGCATTGTGGGGGACATTTGGTCCCCATAATGTAATATAAACATCATCCACATACACACACACACACACACACACACACACACACAGCAGGATTTTGCAATTCTACACACTAACAGACTGTCTGAAAACACAAACCAAATAATGCTTTAACAATGCATAGCTGTATGAAAAAAGCTGCATTACTATGAAAATAAAATGAAACATCCAGGGTCACTTTCTGTTAAAAAACGGCAAAGACAAGACATGACAGGCTGAGGACGGACCCCTCTGACACACGCCAGATGGAGACAGATCCATTATCCTTCATCCCACCAGAGTCTATCCCATCACGATATCCACTCCTTCACATGTTCTGTGCCCATTTGGAACTTTACTGCCCTGCAGGTGACAGAATTCTGAACGCTGAAAAACAGAACGAGCTGAAAGTTCCCCCCAGAATGTCACAAAGACCTTCAACATCCATGAATACGCAGGGACATACTTCTGAGACGTTTCAAAAGACTCCACTGTGCTGATTTGTTAAAAATAGTAAAACTGAAGAAAACAGAGTTTTTAACAGCAAGCAGAGTTCTTTGGTTTGTTAGTCCAAGTGGATTTCCCTCGGGGGCCATTAACTACTAAATGCACTTCTATTAATAATTCTTCTATGCATTAGACATCGACTTATCTTAGAGCATACCAATAGCAAGCCAAGTATGGAAGCAAGGAGTCACGTCCTCAGACAAACAAAGCCCTCATGCTGTATATCTGCTGCTTTCTACAAACAAGTCATTGATAGGGGGCATCAAACGTATGAGTGCTTTAATAACAGAGAAATGCTCATTTCCTTCCAGCACCGTTGCTACTTTCCATCAGCAACACATTAAAGCGCAAATGGAGTATTTTGATTTGTGTCTCTCAACTACACAGGGGAAGTTAACCATTAATGTCATACAAGACGAGTCAGGCGGGATTCGTTAATCTTCCCATTTACATCAGGGATCCTGAAACGAGCTGGTAAGATGGTCAGTTAGTGAAATTATATATGACAATATTAAAGACGTTGGCCAAAGTATCAACACACTGTTCAAACATGGGATGAAAGATACGCAAATGTTAATGTAAAAATGCACAAACACCATTTAAAAATCACAAGTATGTCCACACACAGGGAATTTGTCTTCAGTTGTCAAAGGGGCTCAAGTGTCAGGGTTTAAGTTGTGAACTGAGACCCCCAGATCTGCTGCAGTGTGTAGCTCATTGGGCTAAGGCTCTGTGACTGTAATCAGAAGGTCACTGGTTCAAGCCCAGCTTTAGCAGGATAATCACGCGTCTGAAGGCTCTTAACCCCCAGTTTCTTTGTTACCAAGCTTGACATCCCCTACATGTGTGTCATGGAGAACAAGATGGGGTAGGTGAAGAGAATTTCCCCACACCGATCAGTTTAGTGTCATTATTATACAAGGATTCGGAGGATACATTCTTTGAATGACGTCTCACACTATTCAGTCTTAAGCAACAATAATGCGACATTACCTACTTAAACACATAATCAGAGGTGGACGTTTCAGGTCCAGAAAGCAACTCAATAGGTTGGTTGAAACAAAATCCTGGTCTGGATTTTTACTTTCTGGATCTAAAATATTACATCATTACCAGAGGTGGACATTTTCCCATCAACACCTGTTACATACATTAAACTATAAGGCAGAGTTTAATGGGCCAATATGTAACATCTATTTTAGTCACCAAAAAAGCGTTTTTTCTGCGTGCGCATAGTGTGGTTTTTCCATTCAAATCAAGTCAGATAAATGAAACATACTAATTTAGGCGGATGTACGTAAAGAAAAACATACAGCACAACCGATTTGATAGATTCCTCTACCTTAATTTGCAGTTAATCCAAATTAACGGCACAAATTAAGCACCGATTGTATCTGCTAGAATTAAAGTTGTTGGCTATAGTCTATAGAGCGACAGTTGTCGCATCCGGAGAAATCTGTGTTAGTCTGCATGTGGGGGAGCGAGGGCGCAAGACGCAGGAGGGTCAGGCCACGTGAGCGGCGGCCCTGCATGCGGTGAGCGGATACGGCCGCGATAGCGCGGGGCAAAGCGCAGCGCTCCGCGACTTAAGGATTAATAGAAACAAAACTTCGCGGTGTCGCTCTATACTGTTGAATAGCAAAACCGCATGTTAGAATGAGAGGCACCGATCGGTAGATTTTTAAATAGATATTTCAGCAAAACTGATAACGAGTGAAAACTAAAAAGTACCCTTCCACTGAAATAGACCAAAAAGCCAGAAGGAAAAAAACGTATCAGTACATAAACCTGGCCTCGGTAAAACATTTGCACCCTTCCCTGAGAATAAATAACCGGATCAAGGTGGATCTGATCTACACTTTCGAATGCATGCTCACTTCTGGCCTTGTGCTTTCTCATAACTCGCCTGTTTACACTCAAGGCACCAGGGTGCACGTTTAACAGAAAAAAATAAGTTACTAGCGAAGAGAAAATATTGAGGCAGTCAAATAAAGAATGCACTGCAACCCCCTGGGCCAAAACGTCCATTCTGGGAGGTTCCATTAAGTTTCAATTACCTAACGTTTAACGTGTTTAAAGCTACAACAAATAGAGCCACCTGTTGTGTCATCTGGCAATACAAAATATTATTGAATAATTTAAAAATAGCCGTTTTAAACCACCGTGACCTTTGTTCATCCGGACGAACTAGTATTACTTGAAGTATTACTTAAGATGTACTTTAATTTGTCACTGACAAAGCAGCTTGATGTAACACATACTATCAAGTCATCATAACCTTCCCATTCCCAATATAGGCCTATAGATTTCAAAATCCATTACTAACACGGTACTTTGCTTAAAACTTTTCTACTAATGCTTTTAAAACGCCATATCCGCAATGAAATGAAGTAGCACGAGCGTAAGCAAAGTTGCTTTAGGGTCCCACAATAGATAAGACAAAACATGTTACCGATGTATATCAGTTCTGCCTCCGCCTTACTTTTGTTTTCGCTGAGCATTAATAAGACCGAAGGCAACTACTTTGGGTTTGATTCGTAGGTTAGCACGACTTTCACAACGGAGTCAACAACTCTTCCTATTTAACGTTGGTTATTATTATATAATTCGGCATCATTTCTAACGCGCAACATGCGATATGCCTGTATAATCCTAAAAACTGAAAGGAAAATGACAAGACTTCAAACTATGCGCCGGCTTTCAGCAAACCTCCCAAAATGTGAGCAGTAATAAAGCCCCACGTTACCTTCTACTCGCAATCGGACGCGGGCGATTCACTCACATCCCGTCATTGCGACACCCGAGAGAAAATGTGAAAACTTGTAGATTCCGCCCGCTTACCTTGAACCGTCTAACCACGCCGTAACACCAACGCGGGGTTACTTCATGTCATACTTTACTGCGAAAGACTACTCTTGTTATTCATCCAAAAAAAGTAAAACAAAAAAGGATAATGCGCTTTCCCAGTAAAAAACGCACTAGGCGCCCGATCCCATGTCGCCTTATTGTTACCCAAACGCTTTTTGATTTTTTTTTTTTGTAGGAAGGAAATTTCCACCCAGCGTTAAGAAGAAAGACGAAGTGCGGACAGCCAGCGCTACACTAGTTCCTCTTTCCTTTAGTCAGATGTCAAAGAGATCGGCTCCTCCTAAGCAAGTGACGTAACACTGCCGGTGAGCACTACCTGCTGTTCTTCGGAAAGCGAGCCTCCCAACTGCAATCAAACGCACCATATAATGAATAAAGGTAACATTTCACCTGGTCCGTGTAATATAGACGAGTAAACATGACCTAACGTTACTTACGGAAATCTTTCATTTTAATCACAGCTGCTCTCTGCTTGTTTGCCGGGAGATCCGTTGAGTAAGTTATGAAAAGAGAAGGTGGTTATTATCCGATGCGACGGACTCGGGTTCGGTCGCGATCCTCAGGGACGGACTTTAAAACATCCCGCATGTCACCCCTACTGCGCCCCATTCAGCGTGCTGCGCTGCGAGGTCCTCAGTTAACCTATAGATATTTGATAATGGTACATTTTAAATACTTAATTCGGGTTAATCTTTTGGTTCATGAATTTTGCATATGAACATATAAAAGAGCGCAAAATATTTTTAAATAGCAAAATAACAAATTAAATTATCTTTATTCCCCATGCAGTTCCCATATTTACACATTTAGTACTGTACGTTAGTTTGACTTTTAAATTTAAAATATATTTTTAAAAAACTATACTTAGGCCGCTGAACATAACTTAAGCATTTTCTGTCATGTTAGGGCGATTGCAATATTGCTTTGTGTTGTCGTTCGGCATGGTTTACATGGTCGGTATAACGTACAGAATAATTTTGAAAATGAGCCTGGTACGTTAGAAAATAAGTTACAGGTTGTTTTCTCCAAACATGAAATAGCAAGCATTTGTTTCGTTTCGTTTCGATTTCTTGTTTTGCTGAATATCAGACATGTAACACGTGTAAGGAACGTGAGCAGCTTGTGCGTGATACGGCTTCCTGACCAGTACGCTCTTCATTTATGGGGATAGGGAGACAGTATGAATGCTTTGTCAGTATTGTTCCATTTTGTGGCGAAACCTGAGAGTAGCAGCGCTCTGGAGCCATTGCCAGGACAAAAGTGAATGCACACTGTACTAAAGGCATGTATCAATTTACTTTTACACTTGAATCAACACGGTTCTGTAGTGTTACTGGATGGCGCCCTGCACCTTCTGAATTATGTCATACATAATGAAATCCTTTGTGGCAACTGTTGTTGCAGATGTTGCATGTGGTGACTTACTGCCAGGTAGGCCATGAGTACAGAGCAAGCTGAATGTCCGTCTCTTTGTGAGAACCAGTCCAGTTAATTATATCCAGATGGATTAGGTGGACCAGAATGAAGGTAAAAGGGTCATGTTAGCTTGCTTGAGGAAGATTCAGATATTGGCCTATTTCATTAGTGTTTTCATTGCGTTTCTAATTTTGTATTTTCCATTCCGCTTAAAAAGTTAGCTTGCTGTGTTCCAGCTCCTCATGGTTTACTTAGGCGTCCCAGTCTGAGTGTCACAAACAGCTACAAATTCTTCATGTTTATTTTCAGGTCAAACCTGGTTTCTCCCCTACAACATACCACAGCATGAACTCATTATCGTAATTCCTAATAATTCATCCTGAATATGAAGGTGGATCCTCTGAGCACGTGATTGGTCAGGTCCTCCATGCTACAAGGTACATAACGAGATCAGGAGATGAAAGTGTCCTGTCAGATTTGGGTAAATTTTTATCTAATTAGCTCATGCAAGTGGTTATACTTTCTGTTGTTAGAAGGTTATGGCCAGCACTAAAGCCATGTCTTTCATCTTATCAAAACAGAATACGTACAACTGACTGATTGTGAATCAGGTAACTTACCTCTGGTTATTTAAAAGAAATGTGAAACAACAGATAATCTGCTGATGAGAATTTGCTTACAGAATGTTATGGAACGACATTTCTGTACACTGTATACTGTGTATATTGTTGTATTGACAATATCTTGAATCTTCTTCGTCTAGAATCTAGATGCTTTCTTTGGGCAGCTTTTTATCAGACTTGCATTTGACGACAGGATAAAATCCCAGAGTTATTCATATATTATCAGTTATTTGTGACTGTTATCTAGGAAGAATGAAGATGATAAAACGTTCCTTTAAAATCTCTACAATACATTTGTATTAAGATGTATTGGTTATAACTTTTTATAACCTTTGTTTATCTTTATACATTTTTTTCCTCACACAATTGTCAGTATTTTTGGTATATTACCTGTTCATTGTTCTGGCTCATACAGTACAGGCCAAAAGTTTGGACACACCTTCTCATTCAATGTGTTTTCGTTATTTTCATGACCATTTACATTGGTAGATTCTCACTGAAGGCATCAAAACTATGATGAATGAACACATGTGGAGTT
>JAODJU010000111.1:413522-424510 GCA_026776725.1 Gnathonemus echidnorhynchus
AACACCCCCCCCCCCCCCCCCAATGGACTACTTAAGCTGCTCCCTCCCACCTCCCCATTCGCCTCCAGTGCACGGCATCCCAGCTGGGTGCACACTGCACGCAATCGGCGGTGCCCATGGCAACGTTAATCAGGTCCACTGGGATGGCTGTTTATATCTGCATCACAGCCGCCTTGCTTAGGATACCATTTTTTTTTATTCTGGCATTTTTACAAGCACAGTAACTGAGGATCTCTCATTTTCACACAGGCACACACAGACAGGTGAGAGCTGAAGGTCAGAGCACAGGGTCGGCTGTTTATCCAACACCCCAGGGGCAGTTTTGAGGTTAATGGCCTTGCTACCAGTAATGGGCACAGATTCCTAACCTGTAGAGCCAACATACCAACATGATATTTGGGCATCAGACCCAGTCCAGGATGGAACTAAAACTTTCTTGTTTATAATCACCTGCAAATATATTCTAACTTTTCGACTCTCCTGAACACGGGCAGCTGCTATTTTGACAGTCACAACTATGCCTTGGCAAACAATAGGCGAAGGGAGATTATGGAACATTTGGGTACTGCTGGACGTAAATCTGAAAGGAAATGGAGCGAAGGAATGTTGATTCTGGATAATACGAGTGCTTTGTACAACTCCATGGAAACAGTAGCGCCTGCGCCTGTCCGAGCTGGCAAAGGCCGGTATGAGCGCCCTTCCAATGACAGAAAGCGAGGTTTGGGCCGAGCACTGAAACAACCACATAACACACCACCGACATGGTTAGGGTGGAGAGTCCTGTGTTTGTTACAGCCCTGTCACTGATCCCAATTCAGATCATGGGTGACAACCACTTGACAGTGATCTCATTCCCCTTTGTTCTCCACAAACCCATCTGTAACGTCACTTTTAACTCAGAAAAGCTTTCAAAATAAAGTGTTCTCTTTATAAATCTCACACTACCTGGAACTGTGCGCATGTGGATCAACCTCATATTACACCCTCTACAAGCCCACATCCAGCCATAAATGGTCAATGCAAAACACCTCATGAATACTGATGTGTACAAATTAAGCCCGATAAACATTTACTTATGGCAACCAACTGGATGTGTAAGAAAGACTTTTCTAAAACAGGTCCTAAAACAAGTTGAGGTGCTTGGTGAGGTAGAGACTAGAAAAACCATTTTGTCTGGGGGTCTAAGCAGTGGGGTGACAAAGATGCAGCAAGTTGAAGCATGTTGCAGGTCCTGTTATTGCTGTGAGCGCATCAAACAGGACGGTACAGGAGATTTTTTTTAAAAATCCATTACACAGCATTACGCACCCGTGTAACCGCAGTATTTATATGTTTCCAGCAATCAGACTGCTTCACAATCTCAAATGATCGTGATAATCCAGTGATGTCAGTCACTAGTATGTTCACATTTCAACAGCTGCAGTGCAGAAAGCACTGATGAAATAAGTGTAGTTTGATTTAAGATTTGAGTCAGCTTATATATTTTACTACTGACGAGTCCTTATGGATTATGGCTCACTATCACAAATAAAAAGAAGATGTATGTGTCATGTGATATGAAATGAAATTAAATATGAGTTATGACAAGCGCAGGACATCATTATACGTGTAATGACACCACTCACATTTTTTCCCTACAATCTTCACCTGGGTCACCAATTGTCTCTAGAACGTTCGTACGTTTAACGTTTGTGTGGGAAGAGGCGCATGCCTCTTTCAGGGCCCAGTTTGTGCATATACTAGCCCCTGGCAGGAGGTGGCTAACTTAATGCCTGCTTAGGCAAACAGCTTCTTTCCCACAAGACTCCGTAACAGTCACCCCAGCCTACTACTCCTAGTGACAGAGTTCGATTCCGCCTCATCTTTGGAACTACGGCCAGACGAACATTCTGAACGGGTGTCAGCGTGGTCTCAGTCTTCACAGTATCGGAATTGACAGCGTCTTCCTCTGGAAACCCCACTGCTCACTGTGGGACCCCAAGCCACATCCCCGCCAGCTATGAGTCACTCCTCACGCGGCACATTAACGCCTTCAGATTCAAGTCACACCTCTCGGACATCCCTGAACACATAATTGATTTGAATAGTTTCTTTTTAAAACAAAGTTAAACATTTACATCTCGTTCAAAGCGGCGTACATGCTACTGTACACCGACCGGAGAGGCCAGCTGTACACAGACGATGCGTGTTGACTTATGGGGTCGATGTTGCAACCTGAGGAGGGACCTTTATGGCCCCGGACATTGTACTCGCTAATAAGAAGGGACAATAGCAGGAAATGAAAGAGAAGCAGCACAAGCAGCTGCCAGGTCAGAGTCTGCAGTGAAGCAAAACAGCAGCACTGCTTCATTATTTTGGGACAATCATTTAAATACGGGAGGGAGGGAGGTGATTAACTCTGCATAAGATGATCATTTTGTAACTCGACCCTATGAGCTATAAATAAGGGAAAGACCTTCCCTGTAGTCGACGTTGCATTCTAACACCGCTGTTGAAAAGCGACACTTTGCTCTGACGCGACCTCCTGCAGGGGAGGGATTTTCTCCATTTGGGAAGTCTCACGTCGCCCCCCTTTGCACGGCAGCGGTTGCTAGGCATCTTGAATTGTGAACACCGGTTGGGGGGGGGGAGGGGGGCTTGCCAGAATGTCTAGATCCACGCCGACTGTGGAAAGAGTACAGATCGGCAACTCCAAAACAAACGGTGGTCTACAGGGTCCAGAACACCTGAAAAATTAATCGTCGGCATGAGGAGATGCGGGAGAGTGTGACAAGTAACGAGAGGTTGGCCCATTTATCCATTTACATAATGTTTTGAATACAGGGCGGCGGCCATTTGCTGACGGTGGCCGTTTCGCCTGACACCTATTGCCTGGTCATGGCTTGTGCCAGCCCACTGTTGCTCTTTTGCCAACTTCTGCCACATCAGACGATGACACCTACACAGAAAACAAATGGGAGGGGGGTGTGGCTTCGTTTGGCTGGGGCTTTGGAAGCAAGACTCTTTGGCTCACACGCCTTTAACCTTCAGCGTGACCTTTAGAGCAATGCATAATGCAGACGGCAGCTCTTTCTAAGTCTGCGCTGATGCCACCTGCATTGTTTACGGCAAGTCATACCATTTACATATTTATGCATTTTTACGCACCGGTTCTGAAGTTTAAGGCTCAGCTTTGCTCGTTTCCATTAGCACATTAAAAGTGTCAGAACTTACTTCAAAGTGGGTACCTCCGGGACGGAGAGGACCGGGGAAATTTCACTGGACAGCCTCCCAATATTAGTTTCTTCTCTAAGAAAAATCTCCCCCGTCTTATTTTGTCAAGCAGCAACAGAATCTGGTTCCCTACCCTGGCTTCTGATGAAGGGGAATCCCTTACAGGTGGGTGGCAGGGATTGGCAGTGCCCTCTGAGTCCCCCGGGGACCACTGGCATGCCAGAGCCCAGCCCCCCGGTGCGTGGGGAGAGAGACGGAGTCACAGGCGCCGGTCGCCCACAGCCCGGTGTTCCCTCCCCTCTCATCCGGGCTGCCGGAGGACAGCTTTCCGCCGGGTGCCCGGCGAAGATAGGGATGACACTGGATATCTCCGCTGCCCTTCACACATGCAGTGAAGCCGCAGTGCACTGCCTACTGACAGAGCCCCACTCTGTGCTCACTGCTCAGCGTGGATTTCCCTGACCTACTTAGAGGAAGGAGAATGCAAACTACTGACAAACATGCGAAAACCCACAACCAGTGAATTACTTTCCAAACAATGAAATATTTACACAATATTCTCTATTGAGAATCTGTACAGTTTTTTTTATAATGGACTGAGAGAGTCTGCTGTAGAGCACTTAATCCATGATTTAAAAATTCAAATTTAAAAACGCGTACGTTCCGGTTTAGGTTTCTGGAAAAACTCAGATCACTCATCAGAAATTGCGTACGGAGAGACGCTTCATCACGGACTCTGACGCACGAGGTCAGCTGAGTACAGAAGCCGCCCGCGGTCTGGTTAGCAGAGATCCACGCTTCTCATCCCCATCTTGTTTACTAGTCCTACACACCTCTGTCTGCCAAGAGAGATCCACATCCCTCTCACTTCACAGATCTCACCGCACGTTCACTCTCTCCGACTATCCATCCACTTTCAGAAAACATCTCCCAGCCAGACTGATGCAGAGTCCAGCCAAGAAGGTATGACTCTCTACTAATATCCCCTCTTTCACAGTCTTGGAGCCAGGTGACTGCACCTTGTGCTTAGCATAACGGAGCATATGACAAATAAAATGAACTGTTTGGTTCAGAGATTCACACAGGCACAGGGTAATACACACAGACCGCTCACCCTCAGGAGACAACACGCAGACTGCAGCTGCACAGAAACATGCGCGTCCCATGCTGCCCTATCTGGGCCTCTCGCATTCATAAACGTTACTTCACTTACATTCCTTCCACGAGCAGCTAGTGCCATCCCATTCCTGCTAAAGAATGAAGTACGACATGATCGAAATCTCCAAGAGTAGGAGCAGTGAGTCTCCAAGTCAGGCACTAGTAACACTGAATTGCCCTCTGGACAGTAATTAACTAAATATTTCCTTATCTTATCACCCAAGAAATATGCAGTGAGTGCATTAGCGTGCACCAGGTGCTGCACGTTAGCTGGGTGAGTGCAGCCTCTCTCTGGGGTATGAGACGGATTCCCCCGTCCCCAAGACACAACACACGAAGCCCAGGGGTCTCCAGGCACATGAAAATACACTTTTAACTATGATCGCATGCAACAGCTCAAATGATGTATAGTTATAGGATGGATAAAGTAAATAAAAAGCAGGACTCACAAAATTTCTAATACCCTGGTAGCCCTTTGGGCAGGAATTCTTCACAGTCTGGTAACCTGAAATGAATTTTCTCTAGGCCAAACAAAAAGACTATTTGAAAATGTATATATTTTTGAGAAAATAGAAAATATTTAACAAGCACAAACTGCAACAATCAAGTATTCATTTAGACCTATCAATGCACAGAAAGTTTAATACGATCATAAACCAGCCTGAGTAATGGTGAGAATGATAGGCATGGTATCAGGTTGGCAGATCTCAGCTGAAATCACAAAAGGAGCCAGGTCGCTCGACGTTGAGGGTACAGCTTCAACATCGGCATCCTCCCTGTCCTGTTTGTCAACCTCGTCTTCTCTGCTCTTTGCTTTTATGTGCAATCAAACCAAATTTGTTGCAAAGCAGACACAGCACAACAACATTACGGTACACAGCAACGTAACTGCTTAACATTACCATTACATGACAGATACAATAATGATAATATATAATCAGGCTGTGCGATATGACCAAAATCTCATATCAAGATACAGGTAATTTCATATCCCATTAACGATACATCACGATACAGCTCATTATTTGTAAATTCAATTAAGTACAGGTACTTGTCAACTTACATCCTACCAAGTAACGTCCGACCTTGTTTTCGTCCAAAGTCCATAGTAAATATACACTAATTGAGAGACGCCTGAAAGAGGAAGTAGTAGGATGTCATTGGGTGTATTGTTTATTATAAAGTGTTGTGATTTTATATTTACATTATTTGCTTTAGAGTACTGTGCGCATTACAGTACTGTACGTGGCGTCCTGCATCTCCTCTTATGCCCAAATTGACTTGTGTCCAGTGGTCCCAGTCCCATACGTGGGTGCGATTTGATGGATACCTGAAGTTTACATAAAATAACCACATGGAAATGCCTGTTTCTTAATACATTTTGAATTACTCAGCAAACTCATACTTGATTATTTTCTCCTTTTATTTAGAACCTTTGTGCAAAGACCGGACGGCACTGTGAGATGTTGTATGGTGTACGCATGTGCAAACCTATGACAGGTGCTGCAGTTCAGGCAGTGATGTTGCCTTTATGCAAATTTCCAAGATGCAACCGTGCAGAATACAATGCGTCATCCAAATGACTTAAAATATTGCCATAGTGCGATTTACGAGACAACAAAAAAGTCGTTTTATCATATCGCACAGCCGTAATATATATTTTTAAAAGCTGAATAATACGCATGAGATTTATACCTATACTTACCTTGTTAATACACCGAAATATTTTATCCACATTTTTTCCTCCGCAATTTTTGTACCCAGCCAGAAATTAAGAAATTAAACCGAGACTAGGGTTGAATGACGCATAGCGATATCACATCACAATGTGAAAATGTCCACAAGTAGTATTGTGATATTATAAAACAAAAAAGGAGATGAAATGACCCTAAATAGCCAAATAGAACTTATGAATGAAGGTGTGTAATACCATGCAGTCCTACTCCAGACTTATTAACTTTCTTTTGCTTCAGTGTTACACACCATTTTTGAAAAACCATTCAAAGTAGCAGTCATCAGACCATTACTGAAGAAATCCAGCATGGATCCACAGGAACTCTAACTACAGACCTCTCTCTAACATACCATTTTTGTCCAAAGTTCTGCAGAAGATATTTGCTGCTCAACTTCAGTCATACTTGGAGATACACAACATAATGGATAGATTCCAGTCAAGCTCCCGTCGGGGGGACAGTTCAAGTGTCCAATACCTGCACTCCATCATCGGTGTCACCACTCAAATATGGAGAACCACAGGGATCAGTTCTTGGTCCTACGTTGTTCTCTCTCTATATGGTGCCATTAGGTAACATAATGAGAAAACATGTTAATTATCACTCCTAATATACATTTCAGTTACGCTTAATGATAGCTCATCTATTGTCACTATATAATAGCTTTAATGAAGTTATGGAATATGTGAAATCCGTCACTAAATTTGTAGAATACAGAGGTTCTGTTGTTTGGAATGCAAGTCTGCAGATAGGTCTACTATAATCTCCACATTTCTCCCTCAACAAATCAGCCCGTAACTTAGGCGTCACCTTAGATACAAGCCTCTCACGCTTGTATCATGAGGTTCCTGCAGCTACGTAACATTTCTAAACCACAACACGGTTCCTTACTATTAAAGAGAGAGAGAGACACTATTACATGCTTTTGTTAGACTATTGTAATGCTCCATTATCTGAGAGTACAAACTGCATAATAAACACGTTGCAGCGTATTTAAAATGCAGCAGCTCAAATTGTCACCAGGAGCAGAAAGTTTGAACACATAACCCCTGCTCTTAGTTCCCTGTACTGGCTTCCTGTTAGGTTAGAAGTTATCCTACTTGCATACAAGGCACTTAATGGTCTAGCGCCTTGCTGCCTAACAAATACTTCAAGTTTACAAGCCACATCATCCACTCAGACCACAGAACAGAGGCTTCCTGGTCATCCCACATATAAATAAAGTAACAACTGGCAGTAAAGCCAACTGCTACAGGGCTCCTACCTGCAACTTAAATACACCAACTATGGCTGCTGGTGTGGCTGGACATGCCATTTTTATCTACTATGCCCGTCCATGAATGTGTCTATGCATGTTCTGACCACTCATGCTCTCTGCCTTCCGTTCCACATGTCCATCTGAGCTGGAGACCTGGTTCAGTGCCACTGTAACATTGTGAGTACAGCCCTCAATCTACACAGGCCAGCATGGAGAACTGATTCGGTGATGGACTTTGACCTTGACCATATTTTATACCTTGCTTTTAGCAAGCAAGCCCACTCTTTCTTTTTCTATAATGTTAGCATGTCCACATGTCCAGGGATGGTTAGGCAGCCAGCTGACCTTGGACCCTAGTAAGTTTTTTACTCCCACTTTCTGGGGCGGTTTTTGCTTCTTCTCTATTGTCATCTGGCTTTCTTTCATTTTTTTGTCTTCCCTTTTTACCATTTTGAATTCTGTATAAATGATGCAGGAATGTACCACAACACACCCATGTAAAGCACCTTGGGGTGACTCTGTTGTGAAAGGTGCTATGCAAAAATAAACTGAAATGGAAAAAACTAGACAATTAATATTCTCATAAATGACAGCGGGCAGCTCACAACCATTTTGTTTTCAATCTGTATGCATCACATTCAGTAATATCCGTTTTCTCCTTATATTGTTTGCTTTTATATAACATTATTTTGTGCCACCGTATGCAGTGTATTGAATATGACTGGTGTGATGATAAAGCCATACGTGTTTGCTTCAACATGCTCAGAGTACTCTACTTCAATGACTGACAATGCACCAAGATGGCAGCGCGAGGGCATTTGAGCAATAAACAAACCCTCTTAGGCTTTAAGCATACACTTTGTAGCAAACAAACTATCATCAAGATCACGGGTGTCAAACTCCAGTCCCGGGGGGTCGGAGCCCTGCACATTTTTGGGTTTCCCCTCCGCTTCGCGTCGGGTCCTGATCACACTGTCGGGGCTTATTTCTGCAATAACTACCGGCTGCCTGTACATTATCCCTTACTTATTCAACTCCTTGTGCTGATTACCACACAGCTCTTGAGCAGAATCATTTGTGGTGGAACAGGGAAAGAACTATATTACACAGGGCTCCGGCCCCCCAGGACTGGAGGCCGACACCCCTGATCAAGATCAACAACTCGTTCATTTGGTAATTAAAGTTTTTCCCCCCCAAACACCAAGTCAAAAGAGCAGAAAAGGCAATAAAAAGAGCAGAAAATATAATTTCACTTTTGCGATAATTTCTGATAGCTGTCAGGTAGGGTGCTCTTTCATTTTGGTAGCCCGACGGGAAAACTCGATTGCCCCAGGACATCTGGACTAGCAATTCTGCAAGCCCTGAAAATGTTTTTAAAAACATTTGAGTAGGCAAGCGTTTGACCACAATGCAGCAGCTGAAAACGACCTTGTGATGCATGTTACCAAACGGCTTATTTATTCCACAGCCAATACCGGAAATTAGCGTGATAATGAAGCTGCTAAGCATTACCGCAAACAAAGGGAGCTTTAGATTGGACCCGGATGATCATCGAGGTGGAATTTAATTTGATGACGTATTCCCATTACCGTGACCGTAGGGTACAAGAACACAGACGTCTATTTGATCCTGGCAGATCATGTGCTTTACATGCAACATGACATCATGTCAAGCTTGTCACTCAAAGCAGAACACTCATGCTCCCGACCTTCCTCTGAATCATCTCTGGCCTTGAAGAAACATGTTATTCTTCTAATCAAACATCTTACTCTTCCTTCAAAGGCTGAGTGACCTGACACAGAACCAAGTATAACTTTGGTCTCTCAGTCTGTTTTTCTGGTTAAAAATCTAGTTATTTCTATATATCCGTGAGGCTCACAGATAATAATGTTATTACCAATCAGGGAAACCTGCTCTGAGCTCTATGGAGATCACAGGCTGGTGGCTGTAGGCCTCCAGGCAAGGGGGCGCTCTGCTGAAAATCATGGAGGTGCTCAGGAAGTGTATGATAGTCAGCTAAGCAGCCAAATGTAAACATGGGCCTACAGAAAGACACACAGAGCTCTGAAGGTGTGAAAACGAAGACCGCTACCCCAGGACAACTGTAGCTGGGATCCTAAATGGGCCTGTTACCATGGCTACAGGAAGCTTCAGTCACCAGAGAAATTCATGTGGCCATTTACTGACGTCGTCTCTGGCCCCACTCCAGAATCTCCCGAACGCACTGACGTGGGGTGGGGTCTGGTGCCCGGGATGGCGGTAGCATGGGATTTACATCATTCTCAGGCCCATCAAACCTTGCAGTGACCTTCAGTGCAGACGAGTACATGGTCATACTTAATGATATCCCTCCCATTAGGACAGAATTGCCTCACCAAAGCATGAATGCGATTACTCACAACTGCTTTGTATTTTTTGACCTTGAGCAGACCTAAACCATGCCAGGGAAATGAGTCCCACATGATAAGGGAGCTGGCAGGATGGAGAACACAGGCCTGTAGGCTTCATTCAGCATCTGCTGGCTGGGGACATAGTGGAGGGTGACTCATCTGGCCATGTGACCCCCTCCCCCACTTGTACTCAGCTGACCACAGAGTTCTACTGGCTACAATTTTGCTGATATAAAGTGCATATTTAGGCCACAGTATCCCTCTGTAAGAGGACTGGACTCGATGAGGCTGCCTGCTCATGCTTTAGATCGACATCTGTAGTCAGTTCAGAGTTGCCGGTAGACTTCCCCTGAAACACACTTTTGTCTACGGTGGCCCCCACCCAAAGCCCTCTCACCACAGCCTCAGCTAGCCGAACTCACTTCCTCTCCAAGTTACCGTCAATCACTCCTCCCTCAAAGTCAAAGACATCTATTCTTCTCACTATGCTATCCAGGCTATTAGGTAAGTGGGACACCTTCTTTGGGATATTATCCGCATAATTAACTGCAGAACCACACCTGTGCAGATGCACCCATTCCAATTCATTTTGTATCCTTCATTTACTCCAGCGTTTCCTTTTCTTGGTAACTCTGGAAATTGCATCACCACAATCATCCAGTGATATTTGCCTGTATATTCAAATTCTTCCATTTTAAAAACATCCCACAGAAACTTGAATTAGTGCAGTTCATTAGTAATATGCAAACCCCTAACCATAAGTAACTTTACAAATTTGAAGTCCTCTTTCTTCATACAAAAGTTATTAGGAACTGAGAAAGACCCACTACCACTACATACATTTACTTATTTGAATACATATTTTGCTGCCTTGAATCATGACATTTCAGAGAAATGATGCACGTTATACGACATACGCAATGTCGTAAATTGAAAATGGCCCAATTCAGTCGGTCTTAATGAGAAGCCCCTACTTCGCTTTCAGGATACCCAAACACATTGGTTACAGTGCTGCGGGTCGGTAGGTGTTGACATAAACACAGGTAGCTTATCAGCACATAGTCATCAGACCTTCGGTCACGTGTCCCCACGCCCCTTTTCCAGCACGATCACGGTGACACGCTTGCGTCCCACACCTGCTCAGGCTCTTGGCCACGGTGACAGGCTGTGTTTGTGTGTAAATGGTAGCGCCGATCAGTACGTTATACGTGTCATACTATTAACGTTTCCACATAA
>JAODJU010000111.1:431676-475169 GCA_026776725.1 Gnathonemus echidnorhynchus
ATTTGACAAAGGGGGTACTTGTGGTATGAGAAAATCTCTCAGGGGGTACACAATTCAAAAAAGGTTGGGAAACACTGGCTTATTGCACCTAATATTTACTGTAGTAATCCAATCTATGTGTAGTTAAATGCATTCATCATCCAACCAGCTATCCCCTACTAGGTTTTAGGGTTTATTATAGTACAAGAACATAGAAATCATCAAAATTAACATGCAGTTTTGGACAGGACTTGGAAATCAATGGTCACAACATCATTTTAGAAGACATATATTTTAAAAGCAAGAAAACAGATTAACTGCAAATAAAACGACATACTGTACAAAAGAAATTTACTTTGAAAGCCGTTTATCTGGGCAGTAAGTGTGTATTTGCTCAGAAAATATAAAAAAAAAGAAAAAGAAAAATAATACAATAAAAAGTATAAGAATGTCTTAAGCTCTCTCCTAAAAGTTACTCATGTCTTGTTGGATGGCTAGATGAACACTGTTTCAGTTCCCAAACCTCTCCTCAGGGGCACCTCAGCCATTCATGTTTTTATTAAATCTCACCACCAGCTAAGTTAGTTAACTTCATGACTAGATGCGGTATGCTAGTGTGTGAGATTAGCCAAAACACGGATATATTAGAAGGTTACTGCAAATACTGGGGTGACTTTAGGAGAGGTTTCAAAAAGGCTCAGCGGATACTTTGACAGACATAAAATTATGGTTTTATATCAATATACATTATTTTCAATGGCAGCCAAAGGCTTTTGCACAGTAGTGTACTGTACACTTAACTATCCACAAGAGGGAGACAATGAGTTGACTAGTCCAGGATCATTTTTTTGTTATTCCAAGAACCTGTGATAAAATACAGGAGCGGATGTACGTATGGATTGACGGGACTTTTGGAATCAAATCATGTCTTAATATTTACAGGGCGCACAAGGGGAACGTGTCTCCATCAAAACTGAGGGATTTATAACACGGCCAATTTGGAAGAAGGTGGAGGACAAAGGTGACAAAGGTCATGATAAACACAATCAATTTATCAGCAAGACCTCATGACCTCAAGAAGAGCCTGCGGTCTCCTCAGTAGATTTTTGGTAATAAGTTTAAAAAGTACGTTATTGGCACATTTTCTGTTGTATTATATAAAATTCAGGTTCTATCACTGAATTCTATTTGTAAGGTTCTATTTGTAAGGTGGACAGCACGATGTATCTGCTGGTCATTCATACATACCATCTCCATCATTTGTGTTCGAGCTGCCAGCACTTTTCTTTCATATTCTGCTCTCTGCAATCAAAGTTTACAGAATTAGAAACAATAAAACAATTGTGAAATCAATAAACAAAAAACCTTGATAATGACTCAAGTCTGTCCATTATTGCTATTCTTTATTGAAGTGGTTCGTCTGTATGAAGCTTTTGTTCAGGATTTTGTATTTTTTAATGATGACATTGTACATTGCTACAATGTTCACAGACTTTGATCAATTAGAATTTGTCCACTCCCCTAGTAAGATTCTCAACCGCTGATTGATATATCTGCACTGATTAACACATCAGCTGCTACATAAAGAACATTTTATCCTGTACAGGGTCATTGGGGGGGGGCTGATGGAGCCCATCCCTGGAAGCACAGGGCATGTTATAGTGCACTCCGTCTTCATATTAATACCCCCGGTTTCGGAATGGGATGTCGGTCAAGCCGGCATCTACAGGTACATATGTTATTTAAATAATTTATAAACAATTGAGATTCTCACAAAACAACAGCACTTTCTGGCTGGTTTGTTAAAATGTGCAACCTCACATGTGCAAACTTACACAAATAATACTAATAACAGCCCACTGAGCTACACGCTGCCCCCAAAAGCGAAAGACCACCATGTTTCCACTCGGTTTCGAACCGCGGACCTTTCGTGTGAGAGGCGAATGTGATAACCACTACACTATGGAAACAACTGAAAGCTAAAAGCTGTATAACATACCCACAGACACCAGCCCCCACACAATGGACTTTACCATTTCCTTCCCTCTGCTTTTCTCCAGGTTCATCTCCAAAATAGTATCTGAACGCACTTTGTTCATCACATCCTAAAACAGAACACAAAGTTTCATTGTTTATTTTGATTTAGTGATTTGTGAATTTCAAACTTTTGCCAAAAGGACTAGTACACTACAGGATGAACAGTTTCATACTCACATTCAACTGCACTTTCAGCTGAAGGACCTCAATCTTGACTTTCTATAATAAATATATATATATTTAACACGCAATATCCTATAGCAGAATGTCCTTTCAGTGTTTACAGATCAGACATCTATAACACCATTCCTCCAACTCCAATTCCTGCACATGCAAAGCACTCGTCTCACCTCGTTCTCAGTCAGCAGGGTGGAGAACTCGCTCTTCTCCAGTATTACCATGTCTTTCTTTACAGCGGCGATGTGGGACATCACTGTCTGAAGCATGATTTCCTACACCAGGCCAACAGAAAACCTGCATGCTTACATTCAGTAAATCAACCTCTGCATGACACCTCTTGGTTTCAAGCGTTTTATATATTTGATTAGTCGTGTTTATTTTCAGATAATAGTTACATAGCACTTAAATTTATTGTACTGTTTGCATAAAAATGTATGTGGTGTATGACCAACATACCAAAAAGTAATCGGAATCAAAACTTTATCTGCTAAGGATATTTATGTGTCCAAGGAATTTGTTTTGCGGAGTAGGAACAAAAACGCATTATAGTAACTACAGTACAGTATACAATGCTCTATGTGCATCAGAATATACTCCATTATTGCACAATTTAATATACACAATACATTTCATACGGTAAATAGAACACAAACAAAGGAAGAATTGCCACATAAATCACATCACTAAAAGGCCCGAGGTATGAAAAACATGCAGACCTGTTTAACAGCAAGGAAACAGCCCAGTGTACCTGCTGAACTTTGGTTACCATGTCCTTATAGATGACGTCCATGTTGGAATTTGTGGTTCTCATTAAGGCACTCACGACAATCTCTGCCTGCTGCGAGTTGAACCCTGAAAAAGTAACAATATGATTTAAAAAATTTAACAAAAGCTGTCAAAGTCTTACTTTCTAAAATCAAGATTTTGGATTGTGTTTCATTTGCAAACTATTCTCCGGTTACTTATTACAGACCAGTGGGTTGTACTATAAAGCAAGCTTCACAATCCCAGAGTTAATGAGAATATATATATTTAACTGACACTGATTGTCACAATCAGTGGTAAATGGTTCTACAATGGTGGTTATCAAATTGGTAAGTTGACTTGGGGTTTCTTAATCAGAATCTGTGTGGTTTTGGTGACAGCAACTTATGATGCAAACTAGGAGTCACCTTCTGATTGGCAAGAAATAGGTTAATATTCACCTTGCTCTGCAAGCTTCATTTTCAGCACCGCCGTCACATTTAGGGTGTACTCACACTAGGCCTGGCTGCCTTGTACCGCGCTTGAGCACGACTCAAACTTCCAGCAAATACTACACCTCTCCTGTAAACCAAAGCGATCCCTTGGCCGCAATGTTTGTCGCTACCCAACCTGTACAGCCTACCCAATCTGTTTCTTCCGGGCCCAGTTCATGTATAATATACATGTGCACATGCGTGTACCAGTCGCACCATTGACGTCACATCTGTGTTTCGTGCTTGGGCACGGTTAGCAATCACACGGGATGTGTACCATGCTCAAGTCCAACTAAATTTTGCCCAAGCAGGCTCAGGTACAGTATGGAACGATCACACTAGTCAAACTAACTAGATTTTGGGGGATAAATATATATGAATACACCCTTAATCCGCCCCTGTACACAGGCCACATTAATTTGGCGAAAGGGCAGGATTTACGTCTGTTTTAAACTGAAAGCCTGCACTTAAACCTGCTCGGAACAGGTTAGGCAGCTCAATTACCATGCAAATACCCCATTTTAAAAGTGCGTTTGTAGTACCCAAAACTTGGAAGTCTCAAGAAACCACGCTAGGCCATTAAATTTGCTTCATAGTACACCCCTCAGACGGATTACACATATAATGTTGTAGAAGTCATTGTGTGGCTAACCATTGTTTTCCAGCAGACGAACCACAGCGTGGGTGTCAAAGAAGAATTTCCTGTTCTCCGACTTGGCTGTTTCAGACTGCAAGGTTCTAATTGAGGTACTCAATTCTGTAATGAAGAGGACAGGTAGACAAGGTCAGCTTCAGCCTACTGCTAGGTTATACATGAAGGACTGCTCATTGGCATCCCAGACATGACACGCCCCACCCCTCCCAAGGAGCAGGAAGTGCCCATGGCCTGCTCTTTGAGTCCTCTTCATGACAGGCCACTACTGAAGATGCCCCAGTGTTCCTGGTTGATTTGAATAAGGACACAGTCAGCAAATGATCATGATCAAGGGGGAAGTCAGGGAGAAAATTAAGGTTTCATCTGACACCAAAGGTGATAAGGATGTTAATGAGTTAGCATTTGTTGGGAAGCTGGTCAATATGACAGGCCAGCATCCTGTCCTGCCTTATACCCGTCTCAGGCTCGTCAAACCCCAGGAGGTCACCCTTTATGCTCAGTCCTTGTTGTTGAGAGTCTTATGGTGAATGAAGGGGGGTGCAGAGTAGGGCTGGGCGACATGGACCAAATACCATATCTCCATATTTTTAGGCAGAACAGACAAATATGGTATATAAATCAATATGTTCTATAGAGTGGGCTAAATGTTCAGCTTTAAATCAAAGCCACCTGTGAAATGTCCGAAACACATTTCTTAAAGAAAATAGATAATACAATATGCAAATACAGGGTTTCCTTCCTTTGCAAACTACAACTATTCAGTATAGACATTTTCCAAACAGGAATCTGAAAATAAAGAGAAAAATAAATTATGCTTATATCAGCGTTACATGGGTTAAATAAAGCAGCTACGTCACTAAAACATTTCACTCCACTATGTCCACCAGCAAACTCTTTTTCTCAGTTTATGACACTGCTCTTAGAACAGATATTGAACGAAAAAAAAAAAAAAACTAAATCTAAAGAGCTGTTTGGAAATGTTTTAAAGTGAAACTGAATCAAGCGACAATGATTCCTTGCTTTTTCCCTCATCTAACTTCTGCCTGAAACCCTAACAGTTTTATTTTAACCATGAATTCTGGGATTCTGTGCAACATCACGACTGAAGCTCTCGTGAAGTTAGCAACCAGGACGTAATACTATTGGTCTCCATTAAATATCTTTAACAAAGCCATAATTTTAATCACAATAAAAGTATATCAACATAAACAGTATTGTGCTATCCTATATCTCATTTGATGCTAGATGAACACCGCTTAAGTTCCTGAACCTCTCCTCAGGGGCACCTCAGTTATTCCATGCATTTAATTGCACCACCAGCTCAATTGATTAATTAACTTACTTAAATGACTCAATGAGATAACAATTAGCTATATGAGGTGGGGGAGTTGTGGAGTCAAAAAATACACGATTGTATTGAATAGTTGCAGCAAACACTAGGGTGAAGTTAGGAGAGTATTTGAAATGGCTAATCTGACACACTTTGACAGACATAATACTGCAGTTTTACACCAACATGAAAACGACAGCAGCATTTTCTTTGACTGCCTAAGACCTTTACACAGTATTGTATACTGGAATACCTGGGGTTAGTGACAAGTAGGCCTACTTAAGATTTTCCCCGTGCATGTTGTGTGTGTGCACGTGTATACATGTGACATTCTACAGTTCAAAAAGGTCACCGATATTTTCACTGTAAACAATGTGGTTTACACTACAATAATATCGATATACTAGGGTGACCAGATAATCCATGCCAGGGAGGACACTTTGAGCTACTTCGGGTTTTACAAACTAATTTCAAACTGAAAGGCTCCTGTGCTCGGCTAAATAGCTCAGCTCTTCTTGTTCTTTGACTGGTTTGTTTCCTTGACTGAAAGACTCATCCAGCTGTTTCACATTAACATTAGTGACACATGCACGATTATAGGAGACTGACCAATCAGCGCACAGCAAGAACTCGGTGCTCAAGTGAAATCCAGGTCCTTTTAATTGAAATGGTAGTTTACAAATCCTGTCCTAGCTCAGAGTGTCCTCCCTGACATGGATTATCTGGTCACCCTAGCCCAGAAGATCGCTGATAATTTAAACATAGCAGCTCGTGCTTTAAAACGGAAGGAAATCACCCTGAAACGGCCATACTTAAGGCTGACGATAACTTGATTTTACGAAACAATTTAAACCATAGCTAACAGCCACTTCGTAACAAATGTTACGATAAGTTAAGCACCATCACAAAGTGCAAGGTGCAAAGACAACTGAAATTACCGATGAACATCCTGTAATTAGTTCTGCAGCTTCTCAGGACCCAATTCGCTACTTTGAACAACTTAGGTTAGTTTACACGACCAGGCAAAGATGTTGATTTGACCATTATGAATATTAGCAATGAGCACTGCCACTGACTGAAAGCAGGCACTTCGGCTACCTTTAAGAGACCCTTCATCTTCTCATGCAAAACATGAAATTCTTCCTGCGACAGATCTGAATAAAGCTCATTCTTCAGCAGTTCTTCTGTAATCTCCAGATTATTATAATATGCTTTTTGAGCTATTCCGTTTAGTAAACCGCTGAGTGACTTAAGGCTGTCCACATCCGCCATTCTGTCTTGCGCGAGCTTCAGCCTCCGGTCACGTTACTCGGATCACGTGACCACTATCACGGAAGGCGGTTTTTTATTCTACAACTGGGTTCGGGCGCCACCTTGTGTCAAAATTGTGTAGTTGGTCCCAGAATGGTCTCCCGTTGGCATGTTCCCTTTAGGCAATCTGAGAAAGAAACACAGGATGTACATGAGGCAGCGTTTACACTTGCACACACTGGACAATTTTATAAGATTAACCGTATGAATTTCCATTTTGGTGGGTGGGGTGGTCTACACTAACCAGAAGAAAACACTGGGAGACCACGCAAACTCTATACACAAACCCTTAAATCAGGTGATTAACCATAGTACCTTTTTAAAATACATATTTCTTATTGATTTAAAGAATATCTTAATAATTTGCAGCGTGAACAGAATATATCCACTGAAGGTCATTCACATAAAAACACATATCTCATGTGCGATTTTATTGTAATTAAATTATTCTTCATAATCACGTTGTCTCCATATTAAAATAACTTTCTTACATGTTATACCGGAGTATACTTCCCAATGGTTTATGTAAAAACAGAGTATATATTTTAATAAACTATAACTAGGGTGACAATATGTCCTCTTTTGCTAGGACTTGCCCTCTATTTGGGACCTAAAATTGCTTAAGTGTTCAGAAGAGGTTGAAATTGGCTTCCTGCATTCGTAATACTTTGTGCACATTTGCGTTGCTTTGGCGTGTCTCTACGTCCTGCTCCCGGTGTCATTTTCTGTAAATCAAAATATGGTCATCCTACTGTAGCAAAAATTTGTCGTTTTTTATTTACTCTAGTTTACTGGAGGACAATGTGTCAAATTATGTTTTTTGCACGTTTGAGTGAATAAGGTACGTAACCGTTGCAGCAATAAGTGCAGTATCAGTATCCAATAATCAGTATCCGCTTTTAATTCTTTTCTTTTTTTCGTGCCTTTCTGTATGAACAAATACACACTATACCTGCACAGATTACACTGTATATTCCACGACTGCTTAATTTTACCGCTACGAAAATCCCACTTATATAATTACGATTAAACTTTATAAAGTGAAACACATTATGTTGAATTATGTCAACAAAATATAAATATTTGTATTATAAAGATTTGTTAATTTAAAAAACTCATTTGAACGGTTTTCACAAAATTATATGCTACAGAAAATAAATACATTTAACAGGCATTCTACTTAGACAGTGAAACAGCGTCATATTCATTCGTCAGAACGCACGAATTGGGTCCTTTCGCCCTCCGTCGCACCTCAGGGCTCTGGAAGGTTCCGTGACGGAGCCGCCTAAATTGAGGAAAGAATAAGGGGCCAAGTAAAATCTACATCCATCCGAGGCTTAAAATTTATTTCGGGGGTCGGGGATACATCGACTCTCCTTTCAATAACTGTTATAATACCTGAATACAAAAATAAGTAGCCATGCCTGAAGTCGTCGGTGCTTCGAAAGCTTCCAATGGAAAAAACAAAGGAGGCGCGTATGTAGATCGGGATAAACCTGCCCAGATTCGCTTTAGCAACATATCTGCTGCCAAAGGTAATAGTGCGTTTTGCACTTTCATTTCTCTTGATTATTTTCATCTCTGCGTATTTCCTAGACGGAGTAGTAGGAGCTGGAAGGTTATGCGGCAATGAATGAATTAACGGTTCTTGCTTAGTCTGCAGTTAGAAACTGTTAGGAAAGATTAAAAAAATCACGTCCTGTCATTTTCGTTATCCCATGATGTATTTATGCGCCGAATAGTTTTCTGATTGCTTAATCGTAACATGCTCGTTTTGATAAATCTTTGCCACCATGAGTTTGCAGAAATCACGTTGCCATTGTAAGGCCTAACATTAACGATTTAAAAAAAACAAAATGAATTTCATTTGTCGTACTATGGATGTTAATGTCCAAAAAAAATCGTCACAATTGGAAGTAGACTGAAAATTATAGAAACTGCGTGAAATTCTTTCTGGTTCGAAATGATGGCCTTGTTTGGGCTGTGCGGGGGTTAACCACTGACGTAACATATTATGCTAATATCAGTATGTAATATTGAGCGAATGTGAAACATTTTGAATTTGAAATTGATTTATTTTTTTACTTTGACAGCTGTTGCTGATGCCATCAGAACCAGCCTGGGCCCCAAGGGCATGGATAAGATGGTAGGGAGAGTTGTGCTCAACTTCACATGTCTGGGTGTGTTTATCACTTTGTCTGAAAAGGGCATTTCTTGTCTTGTTTAACTACAGATCCAGGACGGTAAGGGCGATGTCACCATAACCAACGATGGCGCTACCATCCTTAAGCTGATGCAAGTTCTGCACCCGGCTGCGAAAATGGTGCGTGTGCTTACGTGGGGGGGGGGGTATGTCGCACTGATGCTCTCTGCTCCTGTCATGCTCCTGGGCTGCCTTATGTATGGCAGGGGCTCTTTAGTGGAATTGAAACAGACCAATAAAAAAGTCTAACATCTAAGCTGGAGGCTTAAGGATGTTTTATCGTTAGACTCCACGTGGTCTCTGACTGACAGCCTGGTTAAAACTGTGTGCCCCGTAGCTGGTGGAGCTGTCAAAGGCCCAGGACATTGAGGCTGGGGACGGCACGACATCTGTGGTGGTGATTGCTGGAGCTCTTCTTGATGCTTGTTCCAAACTTCTCCAGAAAGGTGACTTTTTATTTTCCTTTGTACATTGTTTAATCCTGAAAAACAATAGCAGAGAGAGCATCCTAACCCCTCCTATCCCATGAGTCCAAAACCCAGAATCAAGCTACCGTTTCAGCAGCGCAGGCGGGCGATGTTATAATGCGGTGCCTCTGGCAGGTATCCACCCCACCACGATCTCGGAGTCCTTCCAGAAGGCAGTGGACAAAGGCGTGGAAGTGCTGACAAGCATGAGCCAGCCCGTGCAGCTCAGCGACACGGAGACGCTGCTCAACAGCGCCACCACCGCCCTCTGCTCCAAGGTGGTGTCCCAGTACTCCAGCCTGCTGGCCCCCATGAGCGTGGATGCCGTCATGCGGGTCATCGACCCGTCCTCGGCCACCAGCGTCGACCTGCGGGACATCAAGATCGTCAAGAAGCTTGGGTAGGCGTTGCCATGGGAACGGGCGCCGCGGCACATAGATCTCAGCTGAGGATCGTGTTCTTGGTTTCCTCTCCTCGGCATCTTCATTCAGCTTACAACTCACTAGTTGTTCTTCAGCTCATCAGAGTAAACCGGTGCCTTTTCCATTCATTCATTGGTCAGCATCCAAGGGGGAGGGGCCTGGAGCCTATCCCAGGCAGCATAGGCTGTGATATACCCCGAATAGGATGCCAGGCCATAACAAGGCCCATAAACACACATACTGATATGGACAATTTCGAGCCACCATATAATTGCATATCTCTGGACTATTGGAGGAAACCACAAAATACAGGAGGTCTTGCAAATCGCACATTGTTTACAGGCATCTGGTGCCTTTTCTTGCCTTAAATGCTAAGCAGCAGGTTCCTTCTGCAGGGGGACCATTGATGACTGTGAGCTCATCGATGGACTGGTGCTCACTCAGAGGGTGGTGAACTCAGGCGTGTCCCGTGTGGAGAAAGCCAAGATCGGACTCATTCAGTTCTGCCTCTCTCCTCCGAAGACCGACGTGAGTCTCATTGTGACTCGGTCATCCTGAACCGTACCATCTGGTCCAGTGATTAGATGGAGAATCTCTTGAGGGGCGAGCCGACGTTTCGCTTTGCTTCTTCATGCAGATGGACAACCAGATTGTGGTGTCGGACTACGCACAGATGGATAGGGTCTTGCGTGAAGAGAGGGCCTACATCCTCAACCTGGTGAAACAGATCAAGAAGGCTGGCTGTAACGTGTTGCTGATTCAGAAGTCTATACTTAGGTAACGTTCCTCATGTGGGTTTTTGCTAAACTCATGCCGAGTTCTGATTTAATGATTTGCATTGGCTAAGTACAGATGCATCCCAGGTTACAATGGGGTTACGATAAACCTGTCGTTAGGCAAAAGTTCATTTTAATACAGTACACCTAACCTGACAAACACGATAGCCTAGCCTACTTTAAACATGCTTGGAACACTTACATTAGCCTACAGTTGGACACAATCACTAACACAAAGCTTATTTTATAATAAAGCATTGAATATCTTGTTTAATTTATTAAAAAATGTACTGAAAGTGAAAAACACAATGGAACTGGACTATTCATCGTAAAGTTGAAATATCGCAACATGGACCATTGTGACCTGGAGTTCACCGTGGGTTATAAGTGAGTTTATTGGTTATCTGTCTATTGCCAGTGAGTGACCTGCCGTTGGTTTTTGTCTTCAGAGATGCCCTCAGTGACCTGGCTCTGCACTTCTTAAACAAGATGAGGATCATGGTCGTCAAGGATATCGAGCGGGAAGATATCGAGTTCATTTGTAAGGTAGATGGACTTACGTTGGCTCTGGCGTAGTGGCTGCTTTCTATTTGACAAACTTGACTGTGTTGAAAGTGGGTCCAAGGCTTCACCCGGTGGTGTGTCTGTGCAGACAATTGGAACCAAGCCCGTCGCCCATATCGACCAGTTTACCCCTGAGATGCTGGGCACCGCGGAGCTGGCAGAGGAGGTTAATCTGGATGGATCTGGGAAGCTGGTCAAGGTAACCTACTGAATCCAATGAAGAAATCTGCACATATATTTAACGATAGACACTTAAGCGATTGAAACTCTTGCTACGTTTTAACTTTCATGTCAAGTTACCTGTCAGGTAATTATCTTCGCAGTGTAATAGCCAGCAGAATAGAATGACTTTGTCATTGTGACAAATTGCAGCAAAACTCAATGCATGTGATTCCTCTGCAATGCTTTGAGTACTCATGAATACTAAGGGAATTTAGATAAACTAGTATGTAAAATATTAAAACCATAAAATATAAATGATATGAAATATGTTATAACCACTGCATATGTTAACGTGTTAACATGTTTAGTAAATATGTACAGTTTATTACATATGTATGTAGTATGAGGTAAGCATGTAGTACAGTTAACAGTAATGAGGGTTATTGTACAGGTCGTCCCCCTTGGTCCTTGTGCTTCTCTTTGAGCTACGTTTCCAGTCTGACTGAGAGCTCTGTGCCTGCCTGCAGATCACTGGCTGCACCAGCCCTGGGAAGACTGTCAGCATCGTGGTGCGCGGGTCCAACAAGCTGGTCATCGAGGAGGCTGAGCGTTCCATCCACGACGCCCTCTGCGTCATCCGCTGCCTGGTGAAGAAGAGGTGCGGTGCGGGAACTGGCCTTCAAAGGAGCATGTTTCTGTGCAGTTTCACTCATTTTATGATGTTTGCTTGAATCTTGATGTCCCCCCCCTGCCCTATGACTCTCCGCAGGGCTCTGATCGCGGGCGGAGGGGCCCCTGAGATCGAGCTGGCTTTGCGCCTGGCAGAGTACGCGAGGAGCCTGGGCGGCATGGAGGCCTACTGCGTCCGGGCGTACGCCGATGCCTTGGAGGTGGTGCCGTCCACGCTGGCCGAGAACGCCGGCCTCAACCCCATCTCCACTGTGACGGAGCTGCGGAACCGCCATGCCCAGGGCGAGAAGACCGCCGGGATCAACGTCCGCAAGGTGGGGGTTCCATGGGACCTGGGTTCCCTGGGCAGGTTACTGTTGGCCCGCTGTGTTTCAGTCCTCATTAATGACATGCACGCATGGGTCATGCTCTCTCTTCTCGTAGGGTGGTATTTCCAACATTCTCGAGGAGCTGGTGGTTCAGCCCCTACTGGTGTCCATCAGTGCCCTGACGCTCGCCACGGAGACGGTCCGCAGCATCCTCAAGATCGACGATGTGGTAAGGAGCCTTCGATCTTTGCCCTTAATGATTAATAACCAAGGCCTGTCTGCTTAAATACCCCTGTGCTTTTACACAGCTAGTGCCATATATTATGCTGTTCTTCAATCAGTTAACCTGTTTTTTAATTTGAAAATAAAGTTATTATATCAGCTACACATCAGAGATCATACACAGCCATTACAAGTAATGCTATTAGGTTTTCTGGCGTCTCTAACCAGTCTGCCTTTACCTTACAAACATGGTGTGTACCACATAAAAGCCACATTGTTTTGCAAATCCTTGGTTTTCCCTCTCTTACACGTGGCAGGTGAATACCCGATGAGCAGGGGAGGTGACATGGCAAAGAAAAGTGTGACTAACCAGCTTATGCCAGGTCACTGCTTGGCATCATGGGAGTTAACTTGTTAAACATGATGTAGGTGTCCTCTGTGCAGGCTAATTGTTACCTTATTTAATAATAAATTTGTTTTTCAAATGAGCCTTTTGTCTGTGTTATTCTTCATCTGTTTTATGACTTCATTTAGTCACAGTGTGCTTATTCTAAAGGAGTAGTTAGACTATAATTTGGTAACCATTTTAAAATGGCACCACATTAATATCTTACATTTCTCATGAAGAACAGATGCTCGGTTCATTCAGTGCTACGTAGGAATGCTGTACTTTTCATGCCCTCGAAACATTGATTGTGATGATAATGCAAATGTCCAAACTGGTGTCCATGACATACAAGATTCTTAAACATTTAGTTTTCTGTAATTGTTGCCTGGTCCCTAAGGCAGGGAATTGTCCGACAAGGACTTCTTAATACTAAAATTGAAGATGCCTTTTAGTATCTGGCACATGAGGAGCTCTGTAAATGGCTATCACACTTTTAATTCTATTACTTTACTTGGTTTATCGCTCAGCCTTTTATCAACATTCGGTGCGACTTTTTCTTAAAGCGTGTTAGTTTAAAAAGGCCGTCTAAGTACAGAAATCGTTGTCCGTTTTATAAAACGCCATAGGCTTTTTGGCCCTAGAGCCATACCGTTGTAGCAGAACCCCAGTTACCGGAGCAACGACGCCTCGGGTTCCTATAGGACTGTCCGATGAGTGGGGCAGCAAGAAGTCTATCTGAAGACTTAGCAGTTTGTGAGAGCAATGGACAAATTACATCGGACAAACGTAATAGTGACCTCGTGCTTAAGACCGCCGGTAAAGCCGAAGTCTAAGGCACCGCTATCGCTTTATGAGAGAGAAAGGGGGGATCCTCGCGCGACGGGACGCACGGACACCCGATGTTACAAGAAAGAGGTAAAGTAAACCGACCCCCAAATTTCAATGTGAGTACAACTCCAGACAGAATGTCCGATTTATAACTTTTATTGCAGTTGAATAACTCTGTAATATAACTTTCTTAATAACTATATAAAATATAATAAAAAAGGTTCGATGTTGATTTACTTAATACTGTGACAATAAAAAAAATCATGTGTACTCTCTTACTAAATCTGTATCCAGACTCTGTTCTTGTATGGAATTAAAACAATAACGAGCATAACTTTTTTGTTTTTTAAAAGCTGCACAATTTCGTGACAGATATACAATAATTTCACTAATGGGCACCTTTAACCAAGCATACAACCGTACGTATTTTTGGTTTAAAGATTGACCTTCATGCTGTCTCTTTACTTTAGAGATACTGAATCTTATATCGTAATATATTAATTATATCTTTATTATCCATCCATTATCCAAGCCGCTTATCCTACAGGGTCGCGGGGGGTCCGGAGCCTATCCCGGAAGCAACGGGCACGAGGCAGGGAACAACCCTGGACAGGGGGCCAGCCCATCGCAGGGCAATATCTTTATTATATCTTGTCCAAATTTGCTATTATTGTCAGGTAATATAAATTAACATATGAATAAAACTATGAATGTTAACATATGAAACCCAATAAGTGTGGTGTCCCTCCCACCTCCATGGGTGCTGGTTCGGTTCTTGCCTGCGGCTATTGGCGTGCAGAGTTCGCATGTTTTCCCCCGGTCGCGGGTTTCCTCCTGCTTTGGGTAAATCGGTGTGCCTCTGTAAAGGAGTGACGCCCGGTTCAGGGTGTCTCCTGCCCTTTGCCCCGTGCTCCTTGGCATAAGCTGTCACCACCTTCCCATAGGCTGTAGGAAAATGAATTCACAGATTGACCAAACAGTGGAATACACTGGATACTAAGAATTTGGTATTAAAAAGAGCATGTAACTTTATCAGGGGTCATAAAGAGAATGTGATTCAATTCAGTATTCATTTAAAAACGGGTTAGACTTAGCATGATTCAATAAAGTTTGATTACATTTCTTTTCTTTGTCCTTTGCTGAAATTACATTTATGCTGATCATGGACTAACAAATCAAACATGACTAGTATTACATAAAGACTTGTTTTTTTCTATCTTTATTTATTAACAGCATACATTAACTGTCTATTGCACATGCAGGTAAACCCTTGTTTTGTATGTATCTACACATTAATACCAAGACAGCCAAAAAGCCCTAAATGTCAGTGTCAGCTCTCTTCCCTGTGTTGTCTGTAAGGACCTGATATGTTCAAAACAATGGCACTTAAATCTTTGCATTCCCATATTTCAGTATTTCTATTGTTGTATTCTTATTACTAACCCTGTGATCTTGATCAGGATACACATTTAGAACATGGATGGGTTATTTATTAAAACATGTATTTGTTTATTTGATGTTTAATTAGCTCAACATAGTGTTTTGAGGCATGAACTGTATGCCCCCCCCTCCTACCCGTGTCTCAGGGCATATACCCCCGATTTAAGCCTGCGACGTCCTACTCTAGCTGACTGCCATATGGTCTCTTAAGCAGCAGACACGGTGTTAATGAGCTTATTTGTGAAGCTTAACCCCGCAGAGTTGGCTTCCCCAGACTCAAACAAAATCTGACCTGAAAGCCAGTTTTTCCATCATTGCAAAAGAGACAAATAATGAAAGCTTTCCTACAAAGTGTGAGATCTAAAAGGTGGTACTTTAGGTGGGACGTAACCATGGATCCAGACAGGATAAGCTTATCCCAGCAAGAACATTGGGGGGAATGGTAGCTCCCTGGATGAGCATGTCTTTGGTTTGGGGAATTAAATCATTGTACGTGGCAGAGCCTGCAAACTGCCCTCTGAGCAGAGCTGAGGCCGGACTCAATGCCTCACCACCGAGCAATCATGTGACAGCATCGTGTGTCATGTGACCATGCTGTGATGCCATATAAAACATTAAAAATGCAGTTCAACATTCAGTAAAGAGTGGCTACTCCACAGAGCTGTTCATATAGAATTATCCAGCTTTAACAGGTATTGCCGCTGCATTACCTGTAGTTTCTTAGCTGACAATTTGATCTAAAACAAGGTTTGATTCTTACCCATCTACACGCCTGATTATTGCACTAGTGAAAGATCAGGATGAGTTTTGTGCTTGAATGTATCAGCATGGTCCCTCCAACAATTGAAACACCAGACAACAAACTATTGAAATACAGCAAAGTAAATCAAATATAATACTTGCCTGATCTTTATCATTCTTTACTACTAGCTGGTGTTTGACTCTGAGTCAGATGACGGAAGTGGAGGGGCTGAAGACCACACACACTGTCCTTTGACTTTAAAGGACTGTGGCATTTCCAGGGATCATTTTGACTTGCGGGAGTTCTGCTTATCCAATGAGGAGTATTACAGGAAACTGGAGGAGCTGAAACAGGCCCACCTGCAGACCATGGCAGAGCTGGAGGGGATGTGCCGGCATAAGCTGGATATAAAGGACATACCTCCTGTGGACGATAGCGTGCCTCACAGGTTTGGCCTCACCGCCATGTGCACGTTAGACTATTTACTCTGTTTCTCCGACCTGAATCCTCAAGTTTCTGGTGCCACTTGTTGACAAACGTGTAAAACATATAAAATGCTCATGGGAGTTTCACATACACAAAAATGTTCCGAGGGCAGAACAAAAAACGACTGGTTCAGAGAGATAACCAGTCAGATTGTAGAGGGTCCAAACAACTAAAGGAGGCTGTACCAAGACGTTTGATTGGTTGGACCCACCTCTACAATCTGATTAGTGGTCTCTCTGAGCCAATCATTTTTTGTTCTGCCCTCAGAATATTTTTCAGAATATGTCAGTAAACCTCCCATGAGTATATAAAATACCTTTTGTTACAGCACTAATAAAAATCCTAGTATTTTCTTTTTTCAGGTCACAGTGGACAAAGCCCTGCTCCATGCCAGTGAACCTGCATAATGCCTCATCTGCCCAGGATCTCGACCACTATGGCAGCTCTGGAATGTCGGACTCTTCAGAAGACAGCTATGTAAAGATCGAGCCAGAGATGAGTATTGTCATCTCTCCAAAGGAAAAGATCAAGAACATGTGGCAAGACTTCATCATCGGGGAGCTGACCCCCCATGCCAGGTCTCCATCCTGCTCCTCACTGAGGAGCCAGCCCATGAGCCAGAATCCTGGAGTCCTCAAGGACAAAACCAAGGGCAAAAAAAAACGCATTGGGCAGGAGCAGCATCCTGATGGCCAGAGGCCTCAAATAACTGTGCCCAAACCCTTCCGGATGACACTGCGTGAGGCAGAGAAGAAGCAGAGGATAGTAAGGTCTCGCTCGGAGGTGGAGCTGGAGAATGCCATGCTGAGGAAGCAACTGGAAGAGCTGACCGAATGCCAGAAGAAATTCCATGCCAGCCCCGTCCCCACTCATGTCTACCTCCCTCTGTATGAGGAGATCTGCGAGCGTAATAAGGAGCGACGCAGCCTCTCCGGCCAGCAGAGAACTACCTCCCAGAAGCCCTTCAGCTTCTTGGAGAGGGAGTATCGGAAGAGGGAGCAGAAGGTCCAGCTCCCCAAGGAGGAGAAGAAAGCTTTCAGGGCAAGGCCGGTTCCGCGGAAGGTGTACGACTCCACAGTAAGTGAACGCCTCAAGGAGGACCGGCTGTACCGTGCCATCAAGATGCAGATGCGGGCCCAGGAGCTGCTTCACAGCGCTTCAGTGCCACGCAGCATGCTGGCCCAACGGTTGAGCAACAGGCGGAGGAACATGGAGGAAAAGACTGAGAGGACCATCCAGGCGGAGGCCAACTTCCGGCCAAAAATCAACAGCGAGGTGCCAGATTTCGATGCCAGCTACCGGAGGTTCAGGAAACGGCTGCAGGACAAGCGGAACGTGAAACTCCTGACCGTCTGCGAGCCCTTTCATCTGAGGACCGCTCAGATCCCGTCACGGCGGGACCGGATCCAGGCTGCCATCGAGGCAGAACTAGAGAGCTCCAGAGTGACACGCAGACCATATAGCACTCAAGCACAGACTGTGGGCTCCAGCCTCTGTTCCTCCTTTTCAAGTAGCCTGGAACTCCTGCCTCCCAAAATCACAGATGCTGCCAAAAAGCGACAAGAGGCTGTGAGGTAACAGCTCACGGGTCCCCCAGTCACTCCCGCGTGCTATTAGTCCGTAGTTTGAGCCCATAGGTCGATTAGAGTCATATTTTTTGTGGAAGAATGAGTCCCATGTGAGTGAATCCCCAAGAAGTCTCTCCCTCCTTCGTCAAAATTACATACCAAGTGTTCGCAGTTCACAAGAGCGCAGGACATCAGTAGGGACACGTCCGTAGATTTCCCAGCTCCCACCCTGAGCGCCAGTCTTTTTTCTCCAAGTAGAAGGGCACTCGAGCAGAGGAGGAAGGCTGAGGAAGAGGAAGAGCGATGGCGAGAGAAGCAGAGACAGAGAGAGAGGAAGCTACAGAAAGTGATCAGTAGACGTGCCCTGGCCAATGACCCGCACACAGCCCTGTCCCAAATCTGCCCGACCAAACTGAAGCAGTTCAGGTACCAAACAGTGCCCATGTCATTAATTGTTTCTGCTCCATGACTATTACAAGTATGAAGATGAGAGCACCAGAGCATGCATACAGACCGTATAGACCTTTTCTTTCTGCATTTTTATTGGAAGCTGTCCTACCCAACTGGAGTAGTAGAATCTGAAGGTCACCGGTTCAAACCAAGACCAAGTTGAGGGAGGCATAAAGACATTTTCCTCACGGGGATCAATAAAATATTGATTATCATTATTATTATTAGTATTAGTATTATTATTTTGATTCCCTAAAATCAAGTAAATGTTTGAATGTTCTATTATCGGGAAATTAAAAAAGAAAGTTTTCTCCAACCAGAAAGTTAAATGTAAGGAGTGTTCAGATCATTGGTCTTATGGTTACACTTCTAATCGTGTTTTACTTCATTTCATTTTGTTTTTAATATTCACTGATCATTTATATGAAAATCCCAGCTTATTTTACTTGCGTTCCTTAGTTAACATATGGACCAATCTGTTAATTTCTACATATAAGGGTAACACTTCTAAGGGCCCTAGAACTACTAACCACATTGTCAGAAAAAAAGTACCGATTTGTCACTGGGGCTGGACCCTCGAGGTTCTGCCAATTGTACCCTTAGCTGTAGGTAACTACCTTTTAAGGTACAGAAACAGATTCTGATGAACATTTCTGTACCATTGATGGCACATTAATGTTGTTTGTACTTTTGGGGTGTTCCTCAACATCCATTTCTGTACCTTAAATTAGACTAAAAGGTACATTTACCTACAGCTAGGCAGAGGTAGAAATTTCAGGTCCAGAAGGTAAAAATCCCAACCAAGGTTTTGTTTCAACCAACCAGTTGTGTACAAAAAGTCACAGTTGCAGAGTACTTCACTGCTTGATTGAAACAAAATCTTGGCCTGGATTTTTGCTTTCTGGATCTGAAATGTCCACCTTTACAGCTAGGGCAGGATTGGCAGACCCTCGAGGGTACAGCCCCAGTGAGAAGCAAAGGTACAAATTGGTACTCTCATTTTCTGACAGTGCATGTCTGTTAGGGGCTTGCTGATCTTCCCTCTATATTTCATATGTGAACGGGAGTTACCGCTGCCCTGTGTGTTTTGGGGCAGGACACAGGACCGCCAACGCAGGAAAGAGTACGGGGCAGAGATGCGGGAAATCCGGGAGCGGGTCGAGGGAAGGCTTCTGCTGCTGGAGCAGGTGACACTGGTGAGCTGAGTGGCCTGGCAACCCACCTGAGGGCATCTGAGGGTCCTTTAAGTCCATGACTCAGCCCATCCTAAGGGGCACAGCTTGCAACTGGCTCCCATTACCAACTTGAATCCATCATGCATTGGCTTCTCCGCATTTTATATACGGTTAATAGATTCATCACTAACCATTTGTATCATCCAGCTGCCAATATTTGGAGTAAAGTCAATGTTCAGAACTAACTGATTTTGATTACAAACCACATGGACTTTTTTCTGCATTAGAAAAACGCCAAGCAGGCTGCAGAGAAGCGCTTTGCTGAAGCACTCAGAGGGTACGGACTGACCCAAGACATCATCAGCTACGGGGCATCGAGGCACCCGCTCTCAGAGAAATCCCTCAGCTCCTCCTCCCACACTGATAAGCTGAGGTGACTTTCACCCCCCTTCTGACTGAGAAATAGTTCAGGCTGGTGAAACGAAAGTCAGAGTCTTTATTTATCATGTGCGCGCTGCACAGTATGGCAAAGACATCTGCACGATGAAATGTTTGTGGTGAGACTAAAGCGACAGAACAAACAGTCACACATACAGTACACATGTACCACAGAAATACAACAGGGAGGGCGAGAAGGTAGAATAAAATAAGTAAAAACAAGATAAATAGAAAGGAATAACTCAGGAATAAATAAAACAGATCTTGAAAAATAGTGAACATGACCATTGCAAGGTGGCTATCAATGTAATTAACCATGTTCTTATTACATTCTTATTTGATATCAGGTGTGAAAGCAGTAAAATATCATTAGGTGCATGTGTGAGTGGATGGTGAGTGAGTGAGTGGTGTGTGAATGTGTGGTGTGTGAGTGAATGGTGAGTGAGTGAGTGGTGTGTGAGTATGTGCCCTGCAAAGGGTTGGCTTCCCATCCTGCGTTGTTTCCTGCCTTGATCCTGTAGCCTCCGGGATAGGCTCCTGACCCCCTGTGACCCTGAATACGACAAGTGGTTTTAGAAGATGGATGGATGGAGTATCATTAGGATTATTACAGATTTTTTTCATTCAAATCAAATCTTTAAAGTCATTATGAAATGTATGTAAACCTGTAAAAATCCATCTATTTAGATACAGAATAGACAACAGAATTATTGTTTCTCTCTACTGGAATCACAAACAGATACATGCAAAGTTTCAGGGCCTAGACCAGGGCTATTCAAATCACGATCCTCAAGAGCCAAGCCATGCTGATTTTCCAGCCTTCCTTTACCTGTGAGCCTGATGTGAAGCCTCTGGCCAATCAGAATCAGTCATTATTAAACTAACTACCTGGTAGAACTGAAAACAAGGCCTAGATTTGGAATCGAGGGCCAGACTTGAAGAGCCCTGACCTATACACTGGTGATTTGGTCAACAGAGATTCTCAATGTTGTGTGGTACTGTGGTCTGTTTCAGCAATAAGAATGAGGATGTGGCAGGGTCCTCCTCAGGTGCAGAGTCCTTTCCAGATGGTTACCCAGAAGACTTTGATCGAGAGCTAAGTGAAGGGGAGGAAGAAGGAGAGATGCATAAAGTCCAGAAAGGCACGGAAGAGGAGGACAAGAGAGCAGACCAAAGTGAGCTGCAGGAGAACAAGGAGGAGACCAAAGAACAGTATTTAGAGCAGGAAACCAAAGACGATGGTGGGCAGGAGTGTGACAGGAAGGGACCAAGCCGAAGCTCCGGTGGTGAAGAGAGCGACACAGAAGGCATGGAAGGCTGTGAGGAACATGACAGTGAGGGACCCTGAATCCATGCGCACAATGGCTGTGTCCCATTTCAGGGGCTGCATCGTTCATAGGCCTTATTCAAAGACTGAATGCGTCACAGCGGCATGACAAGGCTGTCCCATTTCAAAGGCTCCTTCAAATGCGGTCTAGGAACGCGTCCTCCTTTTGCCAAAAGGTGGATCCTACGTAGTCCCACATATCCCAAGGTGCATTGCATGGACCTTCGAAGGACGCAGCCTACAAAGGCTACGTAGACCATGTCCTTCGAAAGATGCAGCCGCAGAATTCGGATAATGTACATGCACAAACCGACTGACCCAAACTGCATGCAAACACGGTGGAGAGATAACACTGTTTACAGAGTATCTCCCCCATGTTTACAGTTGAATTATGAATAAAATAATAAAAGCAACCCTTATTAACATTGTGACGTTCCTTTGGTTTTTAAAACCAGCCAATTCCCCAGCAAAATCTTAATTTCTTAATCAAACCGTCACACTATAAATGTAACTTAAAATATCACAAATGTACGTTTATAATTTAGCAACTATAATGATTATTTTATGTTCACTAAACTAAATATTTGTTCTTATCGAAGTGTTATGTACACCCCTGTTTGGTTTCATTTTCTGGGGTTTTATACAAGGTACACCTGTTATTTATAAAGTGAGGAAGAAGCACCACTGTTTCTGAACGTGCATAAGTGAAAGTCATGCATCTGCATAATGCAGTCTATTTCAAAATAAAACATAAAGTATATAAGTTCTTTATATGAATTCAATGGAAGTTAGTGCTTGATATATGCTTAGAGCTTAAGCCCAAAATAAAAAAATGGATAATTAACTGTTCTATGAGGTAGAGAATCCTCTTTTGATATAGAGCACATGGTTTTAACCATTCCTGCTATATATCAGTCCCTTTTTTTCAATAAAATTAAATGTGACAGTGAAGTGCTCATCATACCTTTTAACATTCACTTTCTGGTGCAAATTCTCAATTAAAAAAACAGATTATGCATTTTTTACAGATGGGGAAAAATCTATGTGTTCTAGGTGTGAGCAATCTTAAAGATTAAGGAGTGCTAGCTTGATTTTAAATAATTATGTTTGAGAAGGTCAATATTTGTTCAAATGAAAGGTGCAGTCTGATTTTACACACTAGGTGGTGCAGTTTAAATACATATTCTACGTTCAGATATATTACATGGCAACACGAATATCTATGGCAAATTCAATGTTAAATGCTGTTTAATGATTTCATAATAAAAGTACTTTTACACAGCTCCAAGGAAACCTAAAGAATTAAACTTAAAATTAATTAAAATTCACAATAGCAGTAAAAATGCGAGAGATCACTCAATGGGGTTTTGTAAAGAGTACAGCTTTAACAGGTTATTGGTTTGATTTCTCATAAAAATGTGCATCACATGCAATCATGCATGCAATCACGCATGCAACAAAACGTACATCTAAACAATGTGCTGCAAAAATGCAGGGCTCTTGTAATTTCATGCAAATGTGAACTTTGAAGTTGTATCAGGGGCAGAAGGGAGGGGACATGGGAGGGGGTGGCATCCTGTGAGACATAAAATTATGCCATTCATACTCAGCAAGAGGGAAAAAAGCAGAAAACAATGGGGATAGTTAACCTGAAACATATTCCCAAGTGAGCACACTTCCAGATTCTCCCTTCTTGTTTAGTTTTACATTGGACTGGTTTATAAGAATGTTATTTTACTAGTAAGAATGAATTATGTTATGATAGGTCAGGCTTATACTAATAAAAGACAATTTGGCTTGCCATACTACTTAAGCAGTCAGACTATGCCTTAATCATTACCATGTTTCCTTCTCCCCAGAACATCACAGACAGACCTTGTGCAGGTGTTCTGGGTTACTGAAAAGCAGAAAGAAAGAGGAAGAAACTCCGTCTGTGCTGCATTACTGAATGCTTAAAGATGGTCAATCAAGACAATAATGTCATTTTAATTTAAATACTTAAATTAAATTAAACTAATTTAAAACGATTTTATTAATAGATTGAACCCATTGTCTAGAGCTTACAACTGTCAATATACGTAAACAATCATAATTTGGTACGTAGATCAACCTACCTGAACAACAACACATTTCAGTATGCTTGGATGTGAAAATATCTTGGAGACAAGAGACACTGATATTGATTTTTTTTTTTTTTCCCATGCATACAACGTTAAAAAGGGTATATGTGTTTTCAATTAGCCTAATCGATAGCCCAAATTACAGTTAAATTCACTTATTTTAACACTAAAATAAGTGATCTTATTAGATGCATTATAGATTTTTATAATACATCTACCTCAGTGATTCCTGTCATTTGCGATTGCATGTATAGTCGATGTAACTTACACAGTAAATTATTTCGTGCAGTACACACAATAGCAGCATTTCGGTCAGTGGCATTGCCCCTGCTCCCACCACGCTGCGCATTTTAAGCCGGATCCGAAGCCAGTATTTTTCCACTTCCAAGCATTCGCTTAAGTCTGTAGCCCATGACGTAACATAGGGCGGGCATTTGTGAAAATACGCCTTTAACCCGCATTTTGAAATCTCTGCAGAAACTTTACAAACGCGCCGATGTACCTATTAGTTTATTCTTACCCTTCACCCCCTGTATAAAACGAGGATATATTTGTTAAGTTTTAACCTTGTGCTAAGTGCCCAGCCTGTACTATTACTCTGCTCTAGTTCACCAGCGCAGCCACTCCCCTTTGTGGTCAGTGGAAAATTACCAGGTTCATAGAATCGCTTCAGCAACACTTACACCAAAATCTAAGGCTGTGCCTAACCACTTTTACAGGACTTTTAAAATACTCCTTTTAAAAGAGCGATACACGTAAAATTACACGTTTTGCTGGACTTTTTCGACGGTAATGTGAGTTTGCACGTTATACGTTTGTTTTATTTACTGACCGCATTGTTAACCATTGAAACGTCGATAGTTCGGCTAAATTCTGTCACCGTTTAAAATCGCTTAGTGACGACGAGAAAACAGATGCAGATGCTTCGTATGGCACAAATTACATTTGTATTTGACATAGAAAGCTAGCAAGGAACTTAGGTCCATGGTGAGCCCGCCTTCTTTTTCATAGAAGGGGCGGAGAAGTTAGGAGCTGGTTTGCAGGAATTGAAAAGGATTGACAACTAAGTCAGCCTATAGATCGAGGGCTTTGGTGCCCTCCAGCCTATCGGATTGCGCAATGGGCGTGACCTTTGTCAAAAATGTCTGTGGCGCCATCGGCTGAAAACTAAACCGAGATGGAATCTCCCAGTCTGAACCGGTTTCATCCGGTTACGAGTTTGTCGCCCGAGAAGAGGGGAAGCACAGGGTTACAGTCTCTAGAACCGCTTTGCTGCACAAAAGTAATTCAGAAAGCAACACAGCGGTGAAGCAAGGATTCGTTCTTTATTTTGTGAAAATGAGGCGGAGCTATCCAGTGCTCAGCGTGTCGTAGACATTAGGGGATTACACCAGTGGTTTCTTCAGGCTAACTTGCAAATATTCTGTCCAGGGGAACTGGGAGCGATTCTGAGTTGAATGCCGTCTTGTTAATTAGCCAGGCAGATAGCTGAATAATATTGCTATTGGTATACCGCGCATTATTCAAGGCTTTGGGTTAAAGTTTTCCAAGGTGATTGGGCCAGTTGATAAGTTGTCTCCTTAATACATAACTCTGGACCTTGTCAGTTCTTATGATGATAACTCGTTAGACACTAGGTTATACGTAAAATAGATTTGTGCACAATCGGGTAGAAAACATTCGACCACTATAGTCTATTTAGCTAAATCACTGGTGGAATTAAATCAACAGAGCTGGACAGTGATTTTATAACTTAGGTAAGTAATTTGTTACTATGTAAGGATTTGCGCGACTGCGAGAGGGTAGTTGTTGCAGTGCGACATGTGAGACTGATAACTCATGGATGTGTGCGATTCTGCCAAGCTAAGGCCTTGGTTGCAATTGAATGAAAAGTCGCGTCTCCCCAACTACTGGCTGCCTGGTTACGGCGCCCTTGAGCGGATGAAACCGTTTCGGTAGATGCTTATTTAGTTTCGTTTTTTCTGTCATTATTTAATGAGCACTTAGTTGCGGACCTGGCAGAAAGTTGGAAGTGCGGCGGAAGATTCTAGAAATTGTTCCCGCAGCCGTGAGCTGCGATGTCGGCAGCTGGATCACGTGCTCGAGCCTTCGGAGCGAGGTGTCGTTACCTTGGTCCTGAACCTGCTATGGCCGGTGACGTTCAGCTGGTCAGCCCGGCTCATCCGTAGCGCATTAAGTTAGCTGCATAATCGTCTTTTTAGAAAGGTATTTGATAGTCCGACGTTCTGGGAACATAGTGTCATACATAGGTTTTGCGTCTGCGGGAGAACGACGCGCTAGCATTACTCCAGAAATTCACCTATCAAAACAAATGACGTTTTATCAACGTAATTTGTTGCGGTTGTCTCAGTTGAAATAAATCCATTTTGATGTCGGATCGGAGACCGATTAAATATGGAATTCATATTCACGTCACTCCTCTGGCTCTGGGGGTCGACTTGCAATTGTATAATACACCTATTAAATCCAAATAATGTTTGTCCATGTATCTGGCTTTTACTGAGAGTTTAATATAATTGTATAAATATCTTTTAATTAATCTTGACACTTGGTATGTGTCATTAGGTCATACTTTGATAATTACCTTGCAGTCTAGATACGGTTAATTAGACGAGATTTGTTGTAAATCGGATATAAATTGTATTGTAAACAATATTAAGCAGCTCTAGTAGCAAGACTCGAGTTAAGAAATAAAGTATCTCTTGCGCGCATTAGACACTTTGCTGTCATCGCTCGAGACGAATTTGAAGAAGAATCATTAGGATAGGCTTTAAAAAGTGAGGAGAATCTCAAACAAATAATTTTCCGTAAAATAGAGAAATATTGCTGAAATTTGGTCGACCGACATGAATGAGAAAAACTGGTGTAAACTGGATACGATTAAATATGAGACCGATTAAATGACGAAACTATTTTGTCTTGGCATCCATAGATCTTTTGAGTCTTATTTGAATACAGTAAAGGACACAGCATTGTACTTTGGGGTAGTGGCCTTAATTTTTTTGCCCCGCCTACAAGTTGCAGATGTAAACAATGTAACATAGTGCATCGATTAACGTAGACTTTGCCAGAATTGTTTCCATAGACTTTTGTGGGAGCACTCACACTGTTTTTACACAGGCTGAAATTAGAGAAACTATCATGTTTCCGGCATTTAGAAATTAGAAGACAATAGGCTGCTCATTAGTACCACATCAATAGTTCGATTTTTGTGGGGAGGAATGCAAAAAGGTTTTTGATGTTACAAGGAGAGTGATCAGTTGGTGGGCGTGTATGGAAGCGTGTGCAGGCATGCATGCAACAGACATGGGGGGGGGGGGGGGACATTGGTTGATTCACCTGGCCTTTTACTGGACTGTTTCATGCCCTCAGTCACAACCCACCATCATTCTCTCTGTCATTGTAGAGCTCTATGCCAGCAGTTATGACAATGTTAGCCGACCATGCAGCTAGGCAGCTGCTGGACTTCAATCAGAAGCTGGACATAAACCTGCTGGACAATGTGGTGAATTGTATGTACAATGATATTGGATCACAGGTAAGAATCTGTATTTGCTTGTCACTGCCTTTTATGACTTCTATATAGTATAAAATCACTGCATATCTAATGCTGTGTTCCATTTACCTCGGAGGTCGGAACTCGGAACTTGGAATGACGTCACACACAAGTTAACAGCATTCCAGTATAGCAAGTCGGAAAGTCATTTAGCAGTACCAAGGACCTGATTCAAAAAGCAAGATTTTTTGCTTACTTGGATTCAACTTGTTGGATTTCATCTACCCCTGTTTAAATGGCCTTTATCATTATTCATTTATATAGCCCAAACTACCTTAAATCTGACAAGTTGTCTGCTTAAGCAAGAAATCTTGCTTAATGAAACGGGCCCCAGTTATTTAATTGTTAGCAATATCAGTGGATAACAACACATTACATGGTATTTTGCACATAGTAACACATCCACAGATACCGGTTGGACAGTACCGTGTGTACAACCAACTTAATGAGCCACAAATAAGACAGTATGAACTACAGCTTAAACTTATGTTGATTAAGGGCACAGCCATCTTGAATTCTGAGCTCGGTGGTGTTGATTCCTCTGAGTTCATGAGTCGGAATTCCGATTTCAGGGGGCGTTTCAGTCGGAATTTCCGACTAGGAACTCGGAATTTATGAGTTCACATGGAACACAGCATAAGTAGTGGAGATGTGTTCAGCCACAAATCAGAAAGATTGTGAAGTTTTAATATTCTGGTGCTTTAATATTCTGGTGAAAATGATGTAACTCTCATGTACCGATGATTCATCCTGGGAGACCAGCTGCACTCATCGCTATTTGAATTAAAGGAATTTAGCACCTTTTTCCTCTCTAACAGTGCCTTGCTATAGAAGTCAGGTGAACAGTGTTGCTGGTTCGACCATTGTGGTTTGTTTGGACCATCAGGCTTCAGAAACAGTATTTATCTCATGTGTTCTGTCAGACTTAAGCGGATATTTCTGCATACTACTTTAGTGGACCCTGCGTACTGCCAGCGGTACGTGTCAAAGTTTGAGAACCACTGACTTGCATGAACCAAGGAGGTGGGTACTTGGGGTAGGACACTTTGCCTGTGATCGGAAGGCCGTTGGTTCAAATCCTAGCATTGGCAGAGTGATTCCATCATTGAGCTCTTGAGCAAGGCCTCAAATGCTCCAGAGATTATCTGATGCTGCGTTCACAAAAAAGTGTATGTTTGTTTAGATAAAAAAAATTAAATGTAAACTTGTAAGGGGAAAGTGTCACCTGACTTCTGAGGATATAAATGATTGGGCCTGTCAGCAGTTAGTCTTTTTACCTGGAGAATTAGATTGATACGAGTAGTGACTAATCAGTTAATTTCCAGCCACTGTGTTAGGGCATGACTGATGTTTTGAAAATTCCCTAAGTTATTTAGGACTATTTGAGGCATTTGTGTACCAAAAGAGATCTCTCTTTAATAGATAAGGGTGCTTTATATCTGTCACCAGTGACGACACTTTTTAATTAATCTGGGTCAAGCTCATTTTTTATTTGCTTAAATCTCAAACTGTTAGGTCATTCAGAACATACACCAGTTAGTGCGTAGCAGAACGAAACTACATTGCATTAACTCACCATCAGCCTAGCAGAGTGTATTAATACTAAAATTTGTAAACTTAAAATTGTAAATTTAAATGGGAAATTAATAGAAAATAGAAGATAAAGTTGAAATAGAATATACATAAAATATATTAACTGCACTATAGCAGCAAAAACCAGTGTACACCTTTTTGGATATGTTGCACTAGACATTTTTTAAACAATAGTTCTTGAAAGTGACATGTGCATGGATGGGGAGGAGTTGCCATGAGTTAAGATTTCAGGAGTCTAATGGCTTGAGGAATTAAACTATTACAGAATCTGGATGTCCTGGTCCTGATGCTGCAAAGCCTCTTCCCAGAGGCCAGCAGAGCGAACAGTCTGTGGTGGGGGTGGGCGGAGTCTCTGATGATGTCAACTGATACTGAAGTTGTTTTTCAAATGTTTAGTCTCTCTTCAGACTGACACGTACTGCATTGGGTAATATAATGAGATTAAATATTAGTTGCAGTCGGTGTCAGATGTTTTACAGAACATTTAAGAATCAAGCTGCCTATCTACTAAGAGTAGAAAAGTACTTATAGGTAACTTGATGTGTCTGAAGTGTTAACCATTCAGTATTTTTTTTTTTTCCATTTGATTCATTATAGCAAAGAATGGCACAGGAGGTGTTGACCCATTTGAAAGAGCACCCTGATGCTTGGACAAGAGTTGACACCATTTTGGAGTTCTCGCAGAATATGAATACCAAAGTAAGCCATACAGATATGCAGTGGATGTGATTTCCATTATTTTTAAAGCATGATTAAAATAAATCCTGAGAAGCAAATTTACTGCTGTTTGTGAAAAGCCAACCAATCTCATTTGTTCTCACTGTTATTTACTTTGTGAGTGTGTGTGTGTGTTTCTGTTTGTGTGTGTGGTTATGGTGGTGGTTACTCTAAGGTGCTTTTGGTTGCCTTGTTCAGGTTGCACTCTCAGGGCCCTCTTCTCTCAGCTGAACTCTCAATTCTAGTCCTCTCGCTTAGTGCTCAGTAGCAAAGTACTGTTACTTGATTTTACAGTAGCCTGTTTTCAATTTGAACATGAAATTTAAAATTCAATGTATTTCAATTTAAAGGTCATCAGTTACCCTATGAGTTCATCTTTACATACTCATTTTTCCATTTTACTATACTTTTAACTGCCATTGTTTAGATGTTATTTATTTTAATGTTTCAGTGTTCGCATTCTTGCTTGCCTTTTGAAACTGACCTTATCACTGACAGTAACCACTATTGTGTGAATTGGTGCATCAACAGTTTGTAAAAACCAAATTTTGTAACTTGGCAAACATCTGGTTTGCAGTGGAACTGAAAATATTTACAGGTAAATATTTCAGTTTTTGTTAAATTAATTCCTTCCGCTATCAAAACACCATTTTTAAGTGCTTTAACATTTGGCATATTTTCTCTGTTAAGATTTATTCCAGCTGTTAATATTTGATATTAATCTTAATGTTCCATTATGTTGATTGCTTGTAATAGGATGAAACGGGGTGTGTGTTCCTGTGCACCTTGACACAGCTAGGCTTTGGCGGCAGGCCTCCACAAGGTCTACCCTTTTGATTCCCTTTGACTGAATTCTGTTCATCAGTTTCTATTGCATTTGTTTCATTGGGAGGAGTGAGGGTTCAGACTGTAGTCTCTATGCTCCATGACACAGAGAGAGAGAAGTGTGGCAGCAGGTATTTCTCCTGTAGGGGTCATACATCTCCCTGTTTCTATTCCTCTATTTCTGACTTTCCTCCTGTAATCTTAGCCTAATTGCTTTTCCAAAACCTAGCATTATGGTAGCAGTCATGGTGTCAGTGTTGCAAGGTTTTGTTGACGGTTTTTTCTTATAAAGAACCAAATTGATAGGATGAGTCTTATAAAGCTTATGGGCAAAAAATTAATTTGACACCAGTGTAATTTCCTAGATTATTTAATCTAAGATTTTATGTCGCTCTTGATAGTACAAATGCGTTTTAACCTTGACACATTAACACCCTGCAATGTCTGCTTCCCCCACTTCTATTCTAAAACATCAGTGATCCCTGCAATTGAAATACTGGTGGTCTTAATAAAAACATCTACTAACAATGTTTAAGAAACCATTAGTCTAATTTAAAATAGAACTCAAATGTCTATTTTAACCTGTGGGTTGTCTTGCTGTTCCTTAAGAGACACACCAGTTTAAGGTGAAAACGGGGGTTCATGAACCGATTCAGGTTTTCCATGTAATTATTATTTTATTTGTTGATGTTTGCACCCATAATGCGTGTCTGTGTGCATGTGAGTGTTTGGATGCACATAATCACCATGTTTGTTGTGTCGTAGCAGGCACTATTGTCTGGTGAAACTGTCTCCTTTCGAGGGTCAGGCTGTTTAGTTCCAGATTGATGTCCTAGACCTCAGCTGTTTTTTTCCCTTAAATTTACCTCAAGGTGTCTTAAGGTAGTTGTATTCAAAAAGACCAAATAAGTATGTGGACATTGTTTTTCCATTCTTGTGTTTCACTTTCTGGTGTGATACTGAGACAAACAGCAGGACTTCTGCAGGATTTCTTTTTTTTTCCTAGATCACAGATCCGCGTAGTGAGTGCTGCATGAATTGTACTTAATGATTTGCCATTTGTAACTTTGGCAGGTAGAATTAAAAGCAACTTGTATTTCTTTTCTTGAGTTTTGCATGGTCTGATTTTCTTGTCTAAGTTGCCATGGTCTAATCTAGACGTATCCTTATGCATTACAGTACTATGCGCTGCAGATTCTGGAAACTGTTATAAAAACACGATGGAAGATTCTTCCCAGAAATCAGTGTGAAGGTAAGAACTGCTAGCTTGACATTAATATTTGTGCTTTGTTGATTACTTGATTATTGCTAATATTCTGTCTTTCAGTGAAAGGCAGCACAAATAGCCTTGCAGATTAGGGATATGAAGCCCTTTTTGTTTTACAATGTGTTAATAGGATGAAAGATATTTTGGATTTCTAAGGTTGTCTTTGTTTTTGTGCCTTTTGGTATTGTCATGGCTGGCTACTACTGTGGTAACATTTTCACATCTTAAGACCACGGGTCTGTTGCCAAGTGTGCTAAGCTTCTCTGTACTCTTTGAAAAGAGCACTAATTTGCTTTCTGCTCAGCTTGGATCTTTAATATAGCAGAATGTGTTTGATTTGCTGCTTTGAATGTGCTGGTCAGATTTGTCTTTAAAAACTGCAAGTATGTATGGATAACAGAATGAAATTTTTGCATTTATTTGAAATAGAGGAGTATTGGTGCAATATTATACCTCAAATGTCTTGTGATTTCTGGTTTATAATATTGGTGCTCCTTGGAAATTCATACTAAACAAGCAATGTCTGCAGATGATTGATGGAGGAACACCAGTATTGTGTTTATTACTACGGGAAGCACTATTCTCTGTCCGCCAGTTAGCAGTCAGAATAGATTGTTTAAATTTGTGATAATATGCTGGTTTAATCTATTGCATGGAGGTCCATATGTTGTTCTGTTGTCATTCAGTATATGTAGCCACAGAAATCAGTGAGAGCCATTCAAGATTAGGTGAAATAGACATCCGTGGGCAGGTAGAATATTACTTCATGTCATTTAACAGAAGATATTTAATTTCAGTCCTCTTCATTACTTTGGGCAAAATCTAAAAATAATCACCGGGTCACAAGATTACCGCAAAAAAATGAGCGAAATGCATGCCTTGCCGCATGGGAAAATGCTCTAGCTCTGGCCTGATGAGGTTAATAGGACCGATTATTTCACAAGTTTTGTATGCAGTGTTAAATGCTAACTTTTTATATTTCATGAGGAGGCACTTGATGAAGCTGAGCCATATGTGGGCAGACTTTCTAATACATAAAATGGACGGTGGGAGCAAAATCTTGGGCAGAGTGATTCTGTGCACCTATCCAAGTCTGTGTGTACCTTTGGAAACTTTATTTCAAATGGGCTGTGGGTCCATCAGATTACTCTATATGTGTTTGTTCAAAATGTTAATTTGAAATTGGCCTGGCTCATAAAACCCGCATATCTGAATAATAATTTAAATTGATTTAATTAGCAAATGAGTTACTTGTGCATATATCTTTTTAATTAGCTGGTGCTTTCCACACCTTTCTGGGAATTTTGTGCTTCTGGAACGTTTTGGGTAGAAAATTGTGCATATTTTTTTCTCCCCTTGCATACATGTATTTAAAATGTCATTTTTGTATGTACCCCAAACACTGTTGACTTGGTAAATGTGAAAACATATCAGTAAACCTATTTATTTTTCTATTTTAGGAATTAAAAAGTATGTTGTTGGCCTTATTATCAAAACATCATCGGATTCTGCAAATGTTGAGGTACTGGTGTATGTTTTTGTAATTAAGTTTTTCCATTTTGCTTTAAATTGTCTGGAAATGTAATTGAAGCAATGTGGTGGTTTTTAAGAGGTTTTATCTGCCTTTCAGAAAGATAAGGTGTATATTCGAAAGCTTAACATGATCTTGGTTCAGGTGAGTGAGCAATTTAAGAACTCTAATTTTGTTGTAGCAACTTTTCCTTCATTGATCATACCGAAAGTTGTTAAATAGCTGCACCTTAATTTAAGTGTCGCTATTCATGAATCTCCCATTTATTTAGATCTTGAAGCAAGAATGGCCCAAGCATTGGCCAACTTTCATCAGTGACATTGTGGGTGCCAGCCGTACCAGTGAGAGCCTGTGCCAGAACAATATGATCATACTGAAACTCCTTAGCGAAGAGGTGTTTGACTTTTCAAGTGGTCAGATGACCCAAGTGAAGGCCAAGCATCTGAAGGACAGGTACACTGATTTTTATTACCAAAGACATTCAGATGATTTCCACTGGCATTAAAATAAATGCTTAAAATTGTATGTTATTGTAAGTTTGGTCTTAAGTCAACAATTTTCTCTCACAGCATGTGCAATGAGTTCTCGCAGATATTCCAGCTCTGCCAATTTGTCATGGTAAGTTAGAAACTGAACTTCTTATGCCTCCCACTCTATAAAAGAAGGCAAGTACTGGCTTCTAACCAGTTTTTTTTCCTTTATCCCAGGAAAATTCCCAGAATGCCCCACTGGTTCATGCGACATTGGAGACGCTGCTGCGCTTTCTGAACTGGATTCCTCTCGGATATATCTTTGAAACTAAACTCATCAGTACCCTTGTGTACAAGGTAATGTTTCTTAACTTTGGTCTGTGTGTCTAATTTTAAAGTGGTGCAAATGTCTAATGGCGTTTATATTTTAACATCTTTTTCTTCTCCACAGTTTTTAAATGTTCCAATGTTCCGAAACGTGACTCTGAAGTGCCTGACTGAGATTGCGGGTGTGAGTGGCAGCCAGTACGAAGAGCAGTTTGTTACTCTGTTCACTCTCACCATGATGCAGCTCAAACAGGTACTTGTATCCATACCTTTTGCTGCACATTCTACACCACCCTCTCTTTCATGACTATATCCCATTAGGTCCCATACAGTTCCTTTTGCTCTTTTTGAGTTGTAGGCATTTGATTTGGCTGTTTTGAATCACGTGTGCCTTGTTCATTACAAATTTATTGGTTATTGATATGAGTTAATCTTTTTCAAAGATTGTTTCCTCTTGATGTTTTGTATGGAATCTTAACATGCATGCATCTTACTTGTTCCATTACATGAAAGGTGTTATTGCTTGTACTAAAGCTGATTAATTACAAATGTTAATGTCCATTCTCCATTAAATCAGATGCTTCCTTTGAACACAAATATCCGTTTGGCGTACTCCAGTGGAAAGGATGATGAACAGAACTTCATCCAGAACCTCAGCCTGTTTCTGTGCACCTTCCTGAAGGAACATGGCCAACTGATAGAGAAGCGGCTGAATCTTAGGGAGACCTTGATGGAGGTGACGTTCTAGCCTTTAACGCTCTATCCTAGTGTATATGCAGGATGTAGCTGTCTTTAGAGGCAGGAGTTTCTGCTATCTTCAACCCCAGATATGAAAAGAATAACCTGATTCACTGACTGAGTGGTAAATAAAAGGCAGCATGTGGCTCAGTGGGCTAAGCATGTGTGCCTGTAATCAGAAGGACGCCAGTTCAAACCCAGCCTCAGCATGTCTGTGGGTCCTTGAGCAAGACCCTTAACCCCCAGCTCCCTAGGTGCTGCTATGGGTGGAGACAATTTCCCCAAGGGGATCAATAAAGTATCTTATTATTATTATTAGTAGTAAATAATAATATGAAATGATGACCCACAGGCTCTGCATTACATGCTGTTGGTGTCAGAAGTGGAGGAGACGGAGATCTTTAAGATCTGCTTGGAGTACTGGAACCATCTAGCAGCAGAGCTGTACAGGGAGAGCCCATTCTCCACCTCTACCACTCCACTGCTGGCTGGCAGCCAGCACTTTGAAGTCCCTCCACGGCGGCAGTTGTACCTTCCAGTGCTCTCCAAGGTTGGTATCTGTAATACTTATTGATCATCCATTTTATTTCAAGGATGTAGTGATATATTCACTGCCATTAAGTCTAAATGCCACCACATCTGTTTGCCTTTCTTTACCTTGGCAGGTCCGTCTGCTAATGGTGAGTAGAATGGCAAAACCAGAGGAGGTTCTAGTGGTGGAAAATGACCAAGGGGAAGTGGTCAGGGAATTCATGAAAGACACCGATTCCATCAATCTGTACAAAAACATGAGAGAGACTCTTGGTGAGTGTTGGAGCATCTGAATATACCTAAACTGCAGGCTGAAGTCTTCCTGTATTACTGCATTGGAATTTTTTCGCTAATATACAGCTTCACTCCTCCCCTCCCCTTCTCCAACAGTGTATCTCACACACTTGGACTATGTTGACACGGAACGCATAATGACTGAGAAGCTGCACAACCAGGTCAATGGGACGGAGTGGTCATGGAAGAATCTGAACACGCTCTGCTGGGCTATGGGTTCCATCAGCGGGGCTATGCATGAGGAGGATGAGAAGAGATTCCTTGTCACGGTTATAAAGGTGTGGTGAATTTGCAGTTAAATGTTTACATGTGAGTCCCCCCCTCCATCTATCTATAAACTAATGGTTGTATCTTAATCCCTAGGATTTATTGGGCCTGTGTGAGCAGAAGCGAGGCAAAGACAACAAAGCCATCATTGCCTCTAATATCATGTACATTGTGGGACAGTATCCCCGTTTTCTGCGGGCACATTGGAAGTTCCTGAAGACTGTGGTCAACAAGCTCTTTGAGTTTATGCATGGTGAGTCTGATCAGTGTCAAAGACTCTTGGTTCTGAAAGCTGATCTCAGATGTACGTTATTAGTGAGGTTATTTGTTGTGTGTTTGTGTGAGAGAGAGAGCTCAGTTAAACATGAGGTACAGAATATGGGGTAGAGAATATTAGTCGCGATGAAAACATAGGTTCCTTTCTGCGCAATCTTCTGGCTCTGATGGGTTGAGTTTGGTTTGGCAGAAACCCATGACGGTGTACAGGACATGGCTTGTGACACGTTCATCAAGATTGCGCAGAAGTGCAGGAGACATTTTGTGCAGGTGCAGGTGGGCGAGGTGATGCCCTTTATTGATGAGATCCTGAATAACATCAACACCATCATCTGTGACCTTCAACCTCAGCAGGTGAGCCCTCAGAACGCATTGCTGGGAATTCTGAGATGTTGCCTAAAGACCAGCTGAGCAATCATACCTGTTCTCATTCTTTCTATTGATTTCAAGCATTTTTATGTGTGTTTTCCCTGGTCCTCCAACTTACCTTCTCATAGTTGTTGTTGATGTGGGGAAAAGGCCAGCTGGAAAAATATCAGTTCAGCAAAAAGTGACATGCCAAATAAGGGACAGACTGAATTTGACAAGTGCAAGCCCTCTAGAAGTGCGTTTTTTAAAATATTTTTTAACCACTAAAAACTAAAGGGGGGGGGTGGTGGTGGAGGAAAATCTACTCAAAATCCGACCCCAGATATGAAAAGAATGACCAGATTCACTGACTGAGTGGTAAATAAAAGGCATCTGATTTTTTTTTCCACTTGAACCCTTGATTCTTATTTCATTTTTAGCAACACTAGATTCTTTCACAATTTTCTGTTTTCCCAGGTGTCAGACTAGGGGAAAGGAACAAAATCAAATTTTGCACCTGGCACCTTTAAAAGGCCTTACATAACAGTAACCAAGCAATAACAATGACCCAGAACAGAGAGTGAAGCTTGCACACCCTGAAAGGCTTTTACTCTGCACATCTTCCCAAATACACTATATGGCCAAATGTATATGGGCAGATTAGGCACCTCTGTAAATTAGTGGAATTTGCTAGTTAAGCCACACCTATTAATGACACAGCTGAATACTTAGAGACACAGCCATGTGATCTCCAGAATAAAAACACTGACGGCAGAATGGGTGGTTGTACAGGAGAAGTTAGTGACTTTCAGCTTGGTACCATCATAGGATGCCACCTGTCCAACAAGTTGGTTCCCCACATTTCTGCTCTGCTAGTGCCTGAATGGCAGCAGGTCCCACGAGCAATATTCCAGAAGAGCAGAGGCTGCTTCAGTAACAGAGAGCCAGTCAGCCTGGTTTTGGAATGGGATGTTGGGCAGGCTGGTTTCCACAAGCCTTTGGCCATATAATGTACATTTAAAAAGCCCTTCATCCATTAAATTTAAATCTGAGGTGGACAAAAACCAAAATCCGCACCCTACAGAGTTCCAGCATGATGCTGGAAAGCTGCCTTGACACCCTACAACCCGTAGGGTCTCCATTAAAATTGTTCTGCCTCAAATTTGTATATATTTTTTGAAAGCTCAAGAATGGCTACACAGCACTAATTCTACCAGCCTGTTATGTGTTGGGTACACAAGACTAATGCCCTATTGTGAAGCTTAATTTCCAACCTTTCCCATTGGGTTCCCATTAAAATTTTGCTTCATTAAGTTTTTAAAATGTTATTTTTATTTGTTTGTTTGTTTGTTTGGATAAATTTGAAACCACAGTTCTGTGCAAAAGAGGGACATCTTCCAGTTTGGTCTGGTGGCAACCAACAGCTGTCACTCTTGGGCCCCATTTGGAAGATTTCGCTTCCCCCATTTTTGTTTTAATGAATTTTTGATACGGGTAGTTCTGTGTAAAAGTGAGTCTTCAACTTCCTTCATTGAGATGTGCTGCTCTGCCTCTTCCCCCCTCCTTCCTGTCCGCATGATCAGGTCCATACATTCTACGAGGCTGTCGGCTACATGATAGGTGCACAGACAGACCAAGCTGTTCAAGAACATCTCATTGAGAAGTACATGCTGCTTCCCAACCAGGTGTGGGACAGTATCATTCAGCAGGCAACTAAGGTATGTATGTTTTATCTGTGTGGAAAGCCTGTCGGCTTAAACCAACAGGACCTGTTAACACTGCTTTTGGATAAAGGGCTTTAGTCTGCCAGTTGGGTGCAGAAAATGATGCCAATTTTTCTGTTTCTGTTTCTTTTATATAAATTACAGTATACTCTTTGTAAATGCGCTGTGCCCAAATAATCCCCCTTCCCCCACTACCTTTAAGTGACTTCAAAAAAGATGCAGTTACTTAGAAAGACATGTTGTAGGTCACTTATTCTTTTGAAATATTCATGTATAACAGTTTGTTCTTATATGTTTTTATATAGTATTATAATGTCATGGATTAACATCTGTTATGGCATATGTGACAGCAGTGTGGGAGACATGGAAAAACTGCTTGGAGATATTTGTGATGTTATCTGACACATAAGGACATTGTGATGTAGATTCTTTGTCACGTTGTGTGAACGCCACAGAGATGTAATCAAAGGAACATTTCAGATGTCATTAATCTACATTACTCTGAATTCCGTTGTTCACAGAATGTGGACATTCTGAAGGACCCAGAGACCGTGAAGCAGCTGGGCAGCATCCTGAAGACGAACGTGCGGGCGTGCAAAGCCGTGGGCCACCAGTTCGTCATCCAGCTAGGTCGCATCTACCTGGACATGCTCAACGTGTATAAGTGCCTGAGTGAAAATATCTCTGCAGCCATCCAGACCAACGGTAGGCACCACGCTTAGAGATGTGTATACTTCTTGGTAAATGATGGATCTCTGTGACACTTCTGGATTCTGATTCATATTTTTAATTGATTCCTTTGCAGGAGAGATGGTAACAAAACAGCCTTTAATACGAAGTATGAGAACAGTTAAAAGGGAGACTCTGAAACTTATTTCAGGCTGGGTCAGTCGCTCAAATGATCCACAAATGGTAAGTATTGTCTTGTGAAGCGAATGGTGATTATACATTCTTTAAAAAAAAAAAACAAAACAGAATCATAACAGTATCTTGTGCATGTGTAACTGTTAATATAAAAGCCTGGTGCTGTTTGCAGGTAGGAGAGAACTTTGTACCACCGCTGTTGGATGCCGTGCTCATCGACTATCAAAGGAATGTTCCGGCAGCCAGAGAACCCGAAGTTCTCAGCACTATGGCAGTCATCGTCAACAAACTGAGTGGACACATCACAACAGAAATCCCCCAGATATTTGATGCGGTTTTTGAATGTACCCTAAATATGATAAACAAGGTAAGTAATGCAGTTCATTGCAGATTTTTTGGGTCATTTTCCCTGCAGGGTTGTGCTTATGTATGTATTGCTGTGTCTCTTACTAGGACTTTGAAGAATTCCCAGAGCACAGGACACACTTCTTCTACCTTTTGCAAGCTGTGAATTCACACTGCTTCCCTGCTTTCTTGGACATTCCTCCAGCCCAGTTCAAATTGGTGCTGGACTCCATCATCTGGGCCTTCAAACACACCATGCGAAATGTGGCAGACACAGGTATTCTTATACTCCGCCTCAGGTTCCTTAGTTTTGGGATCTCTGCAATAGCTTTCTGTGATCTAGCAGAAAGTGCTTGCTGTTTATTGCCTGTAAGATCGACTAGCTCGTGGTTTCATAGACATTGGTAATTAGTGTGTTTCTCACATTTCTTTCTAGGCCTGCAGATTCTATACACGTTGCTTCAGAATGTTGCCCAAGAAGAGGCAGCTGCCCAGAGTTTTTACCAGACTTACTTTTGTGACATCTTACAGCACATCTTTTCCGTTGTCACAGATACGTCCCACACAGCTGGTAAGGAGGTGGATTTTTTTGTGGGTTGCAGCAGGGACGTGTTATGCAGAGAGTATTTCATTTTGTGAACGAATGGTGTGTTAAATCTTCTTTCCTTGCAGGTTTAACAATGCATGCATCCATCCTTGCCTACATGTTCAGTTTGGTAGAGGAAAGCAAAATCTTTGTCGCGCTAAATCCCGCATCTCCAGTCACCAACCTGGTGTTCATTCAAGAGTATGTGGCCAACCTGTTAAAAACAGCCTTTCCTCACCTGCAGGAGTAAGTACTCGGCTTTCCAGGGCAAGGCCAGTGTATCTCTGCTGCTTAATTATGGTTGTCTCATCTGTGTTAATATTTCACGTTTTAGCGCCCAGGTGAAGGTATTTGTAACTGGCCTCTTCAGCTTAAATCAAGATATTGCTGCCTTCAAAGAACATCTGAGGGACTTCCTGGTACAGATAAAAGTATGTAATTTCCTTCCTTTCTGCATTTCCTACATCTGCTTCAGCCATATACTACTTGATGTCAAATGTTTTGCAAAGTAATGCAGAAAAGGTGCTGCCGTTTGGCATTTAACATGTAGATTTACTTTGCTTCAAGGTCATACCTGTATAATGTTTTTAAAAAATATGTCAGGTTCTGTCATTTTTTTGTTAGGTAAGCGTTATTGCGTTGTCAGATCTGCCATAGGATGACCGCTAATATTTTATGATAGGATTTTATCATCCCAATTGTCTTGGGATGCTTACTTTATAGTAAGCATCCGTCAGTGGGGAACAATCTAAAAGTAAGCTTTTATTGCCCAAGTATAATAGGATTTTTTATTTTTTTTTTGTGTGTTTCATTTCAACTACTTTCACTATAGAGAGATGCAAATTTTGCATTCAAGGCTTAAATCTAAACCAGTCGCAAAGTATGTAGTCAAACCATACTTTCTCTTGCGTGTGTTAGATATTTAGAATAGGTTGGGTGCATAAATTGTGCTCTGCCTCCCAAATGACTATTAAGTTAGATGCTTGGTGGTAAAACAGTCCAACAGATTTGGTTCTCCAGTAAAATTGATGAAGTTTGGACACTGCAATTTAAATTGTTACTCTCATCTTTTCCACTTTTAGTGAAATGCTAAATGAAACTGAGGTACCTATGTGGTTCCCCTGCAGGAATTTGCAGGAGAGGACACGACAGACCTGTTCCTGGAGGAACGGGAGACATCACTGCGGCAGGCCCAGGAGGAGAAACGCAAGCTGCAGATGTCTGTACCAGGCATCTTGAACCCCCATGAAATTCCAGAAGAGATGTGTGACTGATCTGGAAATTTTACCTTTTTCTGGGGGGGGGGGGGGGGGGCAACCATTGTGGCTCTTAGACGTGAGCCAGCCGCGAGTGTCCATCTCTTGGATGTTTGTCGACCAAAACAATGCCAATAAATGATTCTGTGTCACCCAGGAGCCCTTTTTACAATACACATTTTATATGGAGACTTATGTAATAACGTTCCTTTATTTCTATATTAGGTCCAGTCATATTCTTTGATTAGAGCTGCATGATGTTGTAAGAATTGAATTCATTAACCCCCCCGCACTTTTGCCGTTTGGTTTGAATACTGTATAATAAAAAAAAAAACACAACTGATTTTGTGGTAGAAGAAATATATATTGCAAACTGTCATCAAAATTTGAATGTGGAATTGCAGAGGTGATGTGGTGTTCTGTAAGGGGGGGGGGGCTTTCAGCTTTTGCGATTAGGAATGAAGGTGTAAAAGATCCAGTTTTTTTTATTTTATTTTAAAATAAGTCTGCTTCTGGTTTTGCTTCCAGTACTGCACTCTGTTGTCGGACAGATTTGTTGGACAAGTTGAATCATGTGCATATCTCAAATGTAAAGCATCTTTTAATACCATAAAGTTGGTTATTTTTACAAAAATGTTTGCTGTGTGTGTGCTGTCGCTCAGCCGACAAGTTTTTGTTTTCCTCAATGAGGACTGTTGCTCTTTTGTGAGCCTTCATTAAAATTTGGAGTCTGAAAAGTGGCTAAAATATTTATGGGTTAGTGTAGGCAGCATAATAGCGTGTTTAATTCTAATGGCTTTTGAAATTAAATTGTACTGAACTACATCATTAACTGTGCTGTAGTGCTTCATGAACACTACTCAGAGCAAAATAAAACATTGGTTTACATTTAAGTTGGTACTTTGCACTTTTCATTACCTTGCTTTTCCCCTTGATTATTTGGATGCTCCAGGATTGAGCTAGTCTGCAACTGACATTTGCAAAACACCAAGCTCTTAACGAATGAACTAATTCGAAGTTTTTACCAAGTTGGCAATGCTATCTTTTTTACCTTCCAGACTTCTAGATTTATTATAGAACAGAATAACTGGGCCCTGTTTGGAGGGGGGGAGCCTTTGTGCTACACAAAGCAGATCACGAGTCATCTAAGGGGAAAAACATTGTGGAGACCTATTTACAACTTAATAGCTGATATCTTGCAAACACTTTGGCAGACGTTTTGACAATATTATATGGTCCGGGGGTGGGGAACCTGATCCATGGAGAGCCGGTGCGGGTTTTTGGGATGACCTCTCAATCAGCCAATCACAGTGGGTCCATAGGACTGGATTTGAGAGCCACTGCTTTATTATTGGCTGATTGAGAGGTCATCCCAAAAACCCGCACCCGCACCGGCCCTCCATGGATCAGGTTCCCCACCCCTGATCTAGGCAAAAAAAAAACATAAATATGTTATACAGCTATGACAAAAATAGCTGAAAGTGTGTGCAGTATAAATGCACCGCCCCTAGCAATTCAAGATGGCAAGGTTGGAAGAATTCCTGCAGCAGTCTAATTCTGGGGCTTGTTAAAAGCATTCCAGACGCGTGGCCCCTTAACTGGGGAGCATTTGTGTGCAAGGAACTGTAAATTTTGAATGATTTACACGTGGTTTACAATACTTTCAGGAGGAACTAAGCAGTGGTAATTTTGGTAATGTTTTCAATTTTCTGATTAGTGTCTGACTTAACAGTACAGAGCACATTCAAGCAATTTGATTTCTTAGAGGTTGTACAAAAAAAGTTCACAAATATCCTGCATGTGTTTCTACCTTTAGATTGCTGTACACAAGTAAAACTGAACAAGATCATCCAATGCCCATGGTAGGATACTTGTGACTATTTTTTATCCAGTATTTCTGTGCTTGTTTAGGATCTAATTTTTATTTTTTCCTGCATCAGGCAGTGTTTCTGTTTTACGAACAAAAATAGTCTTTTGTTTTTGCATATACTGTTTTTTTTCCCTGACTACCTCACATAATTGTCAGCAGTATGTCATTTTTATGAGATCAGCATGTGTTTGCAGAATTTTTCCAATGTGAACTGCCTATCGTTAATACATGTGGAACAGGTTTTGGAAAGAACACACTCAACACTTGCTCCATTCACTGCTGTAGGCCAGTCGTAATTGGGCCAAACCTGAATCCCTTTGGTAATCTGTAAATTATATTGATCTTCCTTTTTTGGATGTGCCGTCACAGAAATAAAGGTTCCATTTAAAATAATGTATAAGTGGCAAAGCAAAATATACGAGAGCTGACTGGTAAACAGAGGCGGACATTTCAGGTCCAGAAAGTAAAAATCCAAACCAGGATTTTGTTTCAACCAACCAGTCGAGTATAAAGAGTCAGTCACAGAGTACTCAACTGGTTGGTTGAAACAAAATCCTGGTTTGGATTTTTACTTTCTGGAC
>JAODJU010000111.1:475269-488611 GCA_026776725.1 Gnathonemus echidnorhynchus
TACTCAACTGGTTGGTTGAAACAAAATCCTGGTTTGGATTTTTACTTTCTGGACCTGAAATGTCCACCTCTGCTGGTAAATAAGGTCTCCTACAGCGTGGCATCTCTGGTAGTGGGGGGAAGAAAAAAAAAAACACGTTTGCTTGTGTGCAGGTGTTCATTAGTAAAGACTGCTACATCCAACTTATGTATAAAGCAGCTTTCAGTAACAGAGGTTTTGACAATAGAATGTTGCATTCCAATCAAAATTTATGGGCAATGGGTGTGATTTACACAGAATTTCTGACTAAAGGAAGTATGGTAAATGCCGAAAGGTATGGTGAAACATTATGGCCGCTCAACCACCGCATCCACAGAATCAGGCCTAAAAGAAAAACTTCTTTTACGTCAAGACGATGCAAAGCCACACTGCAGTGGACAAACGAAGGAAGCGGTGACAAGCCTGAAATACACAATTGTTCCACACCTCCTTTACAGCCCAGATTTGGCTTCGTTCCACTTCTGGTTGTTGCCAAAATTGAAGGATGAAGAAGGTTGAAAGGACAACATTTTTCCTAGGATGGCAAAGCTGAAGCTGCTGGACACAGATAAGAAACCAACCAGAAACACAATGAAGAAAATGGATAAGGGTATTTGGGAAACTGTAGCAGCAAATGGGGAATATGCTGAAGATACACATTGTAAGTGTAAGGGAAATATAATTCCTTCATTGTGAAATCATATTATCAGAAATTTATTTTATACAATTAGAGAATTCATTTGTCAATCAACCATTGTATATATGGCAAATGACATTTCTTTACCAACTATAAAAACACAATTCAAGCGAGATTATACACACATTCATACATACAGTCATGTGAAAAAGAAAGTACACCCTCTTTCAGTTCTATGGTTTTACATATCAGGACAAAAGAAAGAAAAATACTTAACAGGTTTTAAATTGAAATCTAAAACAGATTCCACTGTGTCATTTAACAAAAACGCAGAAGCACTTTTAACAGCAATAACTAAGTAATCATTTTCTGTAAGACTCAGTCTCTCGCATAATTCTGGATGAATTTTGGCCTGCTCTTCTTTACAATGTTGCTTCCGTTCATCTTAAGGTCCAAGGTTCCATCGGGCTGAGGTCTGGACTTTGACTGGGCCATTGCAGCACCTTGATCCTTTTTTCCAGCCATTCTGTTGGAGATTTGCTGGTGTGCTTGGGATCACTGTCCTGTCACATGACCCAGTTCCCGCCAAGCCTTACATTTGACTCTAATATTTTGGTATACAGAGGAATTCACGGTTGACTCAATGACTGCAAGGTGTCTAGTTCCTGTGGCTGCAAAACAAGCCTGAGTCTTGTGGTTTGTTCAGATGCAACTTTACAAACCTAAGCCATGCTGCCATGTTCTTTTTAGAGAGAGATGCTTTCTCCAGGCAACCAATCCAAACAAGCCATAACTGTTCAGTCTTTTTCTAATTGTACTGTCATGAACTTTGACGTCTAACATACTAACTGAGGCCTGTAGAGCCTGAGATGGAGCTCATGGGTTTTTCGTGGTTTTTTTGAGAGCGTTGCAAGGTCTGACCTTGGGGTGCATTTGCTTGGATGTTCACTCCTGGGAAGAGTTGCAACTGTCTTGAATGTTTTCCACTTGTGAATAATCTTTCTCACTGTAGAATGATGGCCTTGTAACCCCTCCCAGACTGATGGGGAGCAGCAGTCGCTTCTCTCAGATCACTGCTGATGTCTTTCCTCCCCGGCACTGTGGTAACACACACCTGAATGCTCCAGACCAGCAAACTGCCAAAGCTTCTGCTTTTATAGAGGGGGTCACACTGGCTGATGATCAGTTAATCAGGTGCATTTGATTAGCAGCACCTGCCTGTTACTTTTCCCTCTTAATTCTTATGTACAGGTGTCTTAATTTTGACGTAGTTTTTGTTAAATAAATAATGTCATGTGTTGTTCACCTGAGGTTGTATTTATCTAATTTTAAGACCTGCTAAAGACCAGATGAATTTTTATTATGTCCTGATATGTAAAACCTTAGAGTTGAAAAACTTTCTTTTTCACGTGACCCTGTGTGTGTGTGTGGTCCAGGTATACTTTACCTTGTGGGGACCAAATGTCCCCACAACATGATGAATACCCTTTTCTTACTTTATGGGGACCAGGAAAACTCTATTTTATAAAAATCCATGACTGCAATGACAAAACTAAAAATGCAAAAACTCTTATATTTTGTTTGGTTACTTATGGTTATGGTTAGGGCTGGGTAGGGATTAAGGTTGTCATAGCTAGCATTAGCATTTTTCCCATAGAAATGAATGAGCGGTCCCCAAAAAGATATGATTACACGTGTGTGTGTGTGAGTGTGTAAAATCATTCAAGTATAATCTAGCTATGTTTTGTGCACAGGATTTGCAAAACATTACAAGAGATAAGAGTATGACTTACAAACTTATTTCAGTCTATTAGTACTAGAACTTCAACCCTAAAACTAATAACAAAGTACAGTAACTGTATCCCTTTAAAAATATTATATAAATCTAATGAACATTCTATATAACATTCTAATGAACGTAAAGGTTTTACATTCGTAAAGCCATTCATATTTTCATTTCAGATTTAATAAACTCTGTAAGCATACAACATTCAAAATAAACTCGTCTGGTTTGGAATGTGGAAGGTCAAAGGCACGTCAGGCCCTTCACCGTGCAAACCAAGAAATTTTCCCTGTCTTATACTTATAAGGTCTGTGTAACGGATATCCATCAATATAGTTTTGCTAGTTGGGTTTTATATATGGTTTAAGTCGGAGTAAAACCTGCACCTGGCGGCGCAGCTCACATGAGCGTGTTTACCGTGAAAACCTAGATTATCAGAAATACATTCGACAACCTCTACGTCCTTTACGGCAGTTACATTCATGAAACACGTTTCAGTGGCTTAGAAAAACAAGAGCCCCTGATTCTCCTGCCAGTACGTACTGCAATTCAGTTCGTAGATAATATTTACGAAAGTGGCCCAGCACCAGTACGCAATTAATAGTATTTTAATTGCTATGGTGTCTCCACCCTGAGGTTTGCACGTATATGTTTTAATCAAATTAATGACATGATAAAGTGAGATTTCTAGAGCTATTCTCGTAAATCAATTACATACGGGCAACATTCTGATTAATATGTAAATTTTGTTTGCATGACATAATACGGAATATTTAATACACCAGTGAGCAGCACGTCTTAATTAAAAAATCAGCATTGAGCGATTAAAAGTGTCAGACAGTATAATTAATACATGCAAAAGATGACTGGTTGAATTTGGTGCAGCGTATCATTTAAAGAGGTGATAACGTTAAGCGGCGGTACCGTTAAGAATACGGAAGAATGTATCGAACTGCGTATTTCTTATTATATGCATCGTGCTTCGGCCAAGTTTGTAAATATTCAGTGGAAAAAACAGGAAATCATAGACAATAAAAGGCAATTGTGTTAAATCAACGCTCATCATCCTTAATAATAAGCATATTTACCGCACACGATCTCCGCGTTCTTGAGAGGCGTCAGCCAATCACAGCAGAAGAGCGCAGTGATTTTTCTCCAATGGGCGAAGCCGCAGAAAAGTTCGCTGAATCATCGCTGTCCCGGATTGGCTGTATAGATGGAGACGTATAAGGGATCTTATTGATCAGAAACTAGAAACGACCTATGCATGAATTTGTGCGATGTTACACATTTCTAGTATACAGTACTGTGTTTCAAGTTAAATGGCGAATCGCATTTCTTAGTCTCATCGACCAAGTATAAAAAGACTTAATTTATGTGATCGATCTGCGGCGTTTTACCTGCTAACTTGTTAAATTGTATTAACTGACAGTTTATGTAAACTGTAAATTGATGTAAAAAATTTTTTGTAAACTTTTACAACTGCTTGCCATAGTACGTAACATTTTAGTACTGTAGAACATGTGAAATCCTGAAAAAAGACTATTGGTCAGTTTGGACTTCCACATCTGTCGCTTTTCAGAATAAAAGTCAGCCATTGTTCAGTTTTCTATGGTTATAACCATGTTCTTTTGACAAGCAAGACGGAAAGTCGTCTAAATATCAGTGTAATTGTCATTTAAAGCAGAGAGTACAATGTTTTTGGAACTACTAATGAGCATGTGGAATACAGACTTGCATAAAATTCCATATTTGATGACAAGTTAGACATTTTGATAATATTAACGGTACAATGGTATATCACAATCAGCATTCCTTATTTCAGTTTGAATGTGTTCCGTACCTTAAACATGTGCAATCTTATAGTATAGAATAACCAAAGTAAATTTTTAATTTTTAATTTTTTGATTGAATTCACAGGTCTGTGTGGGGACCTGGAAAATGGTCCCCATGATGTCAAAAAAAAACTATAAAGTAATATAAACCTAATCCACACACACACACACTTGCTAAAAGCAATGTAGAGATGAAAATTAGCCTAACTGCATATGCTTTTACTCAGAGAGTAAACCAGAAGGCCCAGTAGGAACTGACATGACATGGAAAGAATATACAAACTCTACATACAGAGCAGAGATTCAAGAGCTCAGGGGTTCTTTTCGTGACCTGCAAAGTGGACATTCAGCCTATGACCTGCTGTGAAATGTAAAGTGGTCAACTCTGCCATAATAAATAGAAAATAAAATAAAAATAAAAAGCAAAATAAAGATGTCAAAAGAAACAATATAATAATTATGTCATTAAAAAAATTAAATTAAAATAAAAGGAAAGAGTCGTGCAACATTGATCAGATAAAGTGCAAGGTGCATAAATAAGATGTATAAATGAAAATTATAAATTACGCATTAAGTAGTTTAATGGCTCGAGGGTAGAAGCTCCTTCTGAGCCTTATGTTCTCACTGAGAAACAGCAGAAGTGCTTTCCGGACCGCGGCCTGGTAAAGAGGTAGCCGCATGGGTGGGATGTGTCCCTGCAGATTCACATGGGTGGGATGTGTCCCTGCAGATTCGCATGGGTGGGATGTGTCCCTGCAGATTCGCATGGGTGGGATGTGTCCCTGCAGATTTCGGCTGCTCTGCTCCAGCAGGGTCTGAGGTAAAGGTCCTGCAGGGAGGGCAGATCAGCCTTGCTGATGTGTTCAGCTGAACATACCACCCTCTGCAAAGCTTTGCGGTCCAGGGCAGAGCAATTACAAAGCCAGGCTGTGATTCCCATGGTGAGGACGCTCTCTAAAGCTCCCAAGTAGGAGGCTCTAAGAATGGCTGGTGAGACCTGGAACCACCTTGGCTGCCTGAGATGGTACAGCCAATGCCTGGCCTTAGGTATCTGAGTCTGTACATGATTCGACTAGGTGAGGTCATCAGAGATACAGACTCCCAGGTATCTCAAGGTGTTCACCCTCTCAACTGGGACCCTTTTGATGTTGAGAGGGTTGTAGGTACCAGAGTGCTTACGCTTTAATTCCTTCACCATCTCCTTAGTCTTACTGGTGCCAAGTGAGAGGTAGTTAGCTGGACACCATTGCGTCAAACTGTCCACCTCATCCATGCAGGCCTTCTCAAAGATTTTGAAGATCAGGCCAATCACTAATGTGTCAGCTGTGAGTTTGGATATTTCATTTGAGCTGTATTTGACCACACAGTCATGCATGTACAAAAACTACAGCAGTGAGCTCAGGACAGAGCCTTGGGGCGCCAACATTGGGGGTGATGGGAGGCAAGGTCTCACCACCTGGGGTCTGCTGGTGAGAAAGTCTATAACCCAATCAGAGAGGAGTGTATTCAGAGACAGGTTCCGGAATTTGGAGAACGGTACCACTTTACGATAAGGCTCCCTTTTACCATCTGTAAATGGTAGTAACTCATTAATAAAAAGAAAACAGTGTTGTACTTGTTAAAAATTGTCTATTGATAATTTACAAAGTGTTACAACCTAATTAATAACCAGAGTATAAACCATTCATAAACTCTTTATATGGGTAGGTTTATTGTAAAGTGGCACTGAAGAACAGTGTAAGGGGGACTATGGTATTAAAAGCTGAACTAAAATCTATGAACAGGAATCTCACATAGCTCCCCCTGACACGGTCAGAATGTATAAGAGTGGAATGCAGGGCATGGCATTGCCGGTGGAGTTGTTTGGGAGGTTTGCAAAACTGAAGCAGATCAGTGATCCTAGAGAATTTGGGACAGGAATCATCTCTGACCAGCCTCTCAAAGCAAGCGCTTCAGGGCAATAACATATTGTTATTTCCTGTTTTTTTCCACTGAATATTTACAAACTTGGCCGAAGCACGATGCATAAAATCAGAAATACGCGGTTCGATACATTCTTCCGTATTCTTAACGGTATCGCCGCTTAACGTTATCGCCGCTTAACGTTATGATACGTCATAATAAGCATTTAGAGTGGTAGGGCTGGGAGTCATAATGATAGGAACAGGAATGGGATTTAGGCTGCCGGCCCTGGTGGTCTGAAGATACCATTCCAGCCACAATTAGACAAAAAGCAATAGAAGTGTCGTAATGAATTCAATAATAACAGCACATTCAAATTGTATAATATCTATGCAGTGCATTAAACTAATGAATTAACTATTTTTCTTCTCTTAAAACTGCTTGCATAACAACAGCAAACACTGTACATTTGGCTGCATTCACTGGAATTTCCTTAAACAGATTACATTGCAGGAATTAAAGGTAGGAATTGCCCTTCAGCTGACAGGCAGAATAAATAAAATCCCTGATTGGACTGCAGTTTGCATAGTCAGCCATGAGGGTTCACTGTGCACCCTGATAATCAGCTAAGAGTTCCAAATTAGCAGCAATGTAATACCTAATCCTTACATTTTAATGGGAATTATTATGAGGCCCACAGAAATGCCAAGTCTTACCATGCAACATATCTTTGTTCCTTTTTTAATCACTCCATTATACACTTTAAATCCATTCTACCACCCATCTATTTTCCAGCTACTTATCCTCTGCTGGGTCAATGGGAACTGCACATATAATGTTACTGAAATTTGTTGACTATTTGTATGGCAAAAACTGATCTTGTATTTAGTTTACCACATTGTCCTATTATTTTGGGCAACCTTCCCTATGTGTCTTGTCTCCTTATTTATGTGTCATAATAACACATAAATGAGTGAATGACAAAGTGAGAAAGTAAGTTGCAATAAAGCACAAAGTAAAAGCAATAACCTCAATATTTTAATAATAAATAAATCCTGATGTTTAAGAAATTTTAAGTTTTATAACTGCTTTATTCGACCTAAATTCTATTTGATAACACATTCCACAAAAATCTGTCGTGTTGAAGTTCCAAAAAATGCTCTACAACACTATGGCCATAACAAACAAAAAAAAACGACTTACATAAAATTTCATATACAAATCCTTTTTCAAATTTTCAAAAAAGTATATTCTTATGGAACAATGAATTTAGTAAAAGTTTCATTTTCTCTTTGTCGCTCATTGAATGACAAAGGTTTATTTTGAAAAATGTAGCCAAATTTCACAAACAGTATTATTAATTTGACTATAAAGTAATTTACTGTGAGGATTTATAACAATCCTATACAGGATAAGCAATTGTAAGTTGGATCAACAGATGGATAGGTCGTCAGTGTTTTTTTCACACTTTGCCTGTGAAAAAAAGTGTTACATATGAATATTTGGTATTCGCATTGGAAATTTCCAAATTCTCAGTGAGCATGGTCTTTTAAATTTTATTTTAAAAAATTATGTAAATCATTGTAAATTGTGCTTATCACCATAATTCATCATTTTAAACAGCGCATTTCATTTAATTACACCATTTTCATTTGAATTGTTTGACTTTGTGTTAGGTGGCCCAGAATTAATGTGACTCTTTAATTAAATGAAGGCTCATGAAACTCAGAAGAGGTTTGTCCTGTGATTCTTGTCCTGCAAATCTCTATCTATGATTCATCAAAATACCCATCCACCCTTTGTTTTATTTTGAACTTCACCGTTCACTTTTAGAGGATCTGTTTGGCTATCTTTCTTTACATCTGAATAGAGTCAGGAGTGGGTTATATGGCCTAGTCAGTTTGAAAGCGGGGCACCCAAACGTGTTTTCCTGAAAAGTAGACAACTGACCTGGATGGTCAAAAAATTCAGTGCTGGCATGTTTGCATGATCAGTCTTTGTAATGCCTTTCTGGATAAACTCAGGAAGAGGGGTGACGTGTGGCTCTGTTGATAATTGAACAGAAGGTTGTCAGTTCAAATCCCATGACTGGCAGAGAAGTATCAACACTGGGCTCCTGAACAAGGCCTTTAAAACTAACTGCTCCAGGAACACAGTCCAGCTCAAATCCTGATTTCTATGTTGTTTTGGAGAGAAACATGTGCTAAATATATGTAATTTAAATGAATAATCAATGTAAGTATAACGCTCCCAACTAAGTGACAAAGACAGCACTTACCAAGGCCCCAACACGAACCGTTTTTACGCATGAATACAAATTTCCCAGGAATCGAGAGCCAAACCGCCTCTGTCTAGGAAGCTGGCCACTGCTCAGATACTTGGAAAGGCTGGGGAAAATGCCAGCACAACACGCAAGAGAGGATTTCATTTTTTTTTTTTTTTCATTTGTGGCTGGAGGGGCCTCGTCTCTCTCCTGAGTGTTCTTGGAGATAACGTTTTGTGGATGGGTGTCTGCCATTACACTGATTTAATGGACCCTTAAAACTTCAGGGACCACAGCAGGTACTAAAATGGGTATTTAGCTTGGGCTGCAAATCTTCATATGCTGTAGGGGGAGGTGATAAAGAAATCCTCTTCTCATTGGACGAGAAACAATTTTAATGAGTACTTTTTTCCATTAAACATAATTGTTTTTCTCTGCCCTTTTTGGGGCCCTGTTACTCATTAGGCAAATGCAATTATAACAACCATAGTACATTTTATTCAGTTACAGTTAAATAATGTTCAGTTTAAAATGATTGTGGGCTTGCCTACAGTTAGTGGTCACAAATATTTTCAAGTGACATATTAGTATAAACTAAATTCATATGTGTGAAACTCAGGCTGCAGAACAATAGGGGTGTTATGCTTTTCTGTTCCCCATTGTCCTATATATGGGGCTTTAAAATAAGGATTAACCATCCATCCATCTTCCATAGCTGCTTCTTCAGTCTAGGGTTGTGGCCTGAAGCATCCTGTATAATGTATAATAATGATATGACTCTGAAAACAGCACGCAGCCAGCTTCTCTACATTATTCATTGAAAAGGTACCTATTATTTTTCATCTCTGTGTATTGTAGTGAATAGGACCCATCTTAAGCCCTGATTATTTTGTCTGTCTGATTATTATGTTGCTTCATGAGAAATGCAATTTGATATACAGCCACATGTCATCTGTTCAACTGACCCTTAACCTGAACTTTTGTGCTTGCTGATACATCTGTAAGCTGTGAAATGATCCCTGTGTCACCCATTTACCTTTGAAACAAATGGACATAGGAGGGAATAACAAATGTCCAAGGAAGACCAATCAGTTTTGTTCCTTACTGCTCTTCCCTACAGCTGGACTAGAGCTGCTAGTGATGTCATTGATCGAGCAGTATCTTTAGTCAAAACCTCTATTAATAAACACGTCTTTACAGAGGGTGCTTATTTTAATTCATTCCTTTAAGTCCGTTTTGTTCAGTGCAACCAAGTATGCTATTTTATTTTTTTCATGGTTGAGTGTAGCTTTGCGAGTCAATTATACCATTCGTTGTTTTTATTATTACTTTTCTTTGTATTCATTTGTACTTCGTTTCCACATTGCATTGTTTCACGAGTCATATTATGCACAGCACACGCTATTTTCTCATTTGTCTTCTTGTCATATGTACGTGCACGCGCGCAGTCTATATTATACTTAAATCAGAATATGTTCTTTTGGACCAATAAGAAAATTGTTGCTGTGCCCGAAAAGAAGAACGTCGGTGGCCAATCAAAATGCAGCAGCAACATTACCTGACAAGCGCGATTCATTGGCCCTTTCTGACCCTGGACTGGAAGGGGAGGGTGTGACCGCGAGACTTCCGAAAAAAGCCGACAGGGACGGGGAGGACAGAACGAAAAGTGACGATTTTTTACTGATACCCGAGTGCCCCGACCCCCTCCCTTTTTCAATATGGCTGCCGTATCTGCACTCTTCAGTACCGCTCCAATTGGAGATTGACTCCGATCTCCCTTCTCTGCTGCCTCTCACTCCTGTCGCTGTCGCCAAGACTTTTGAAAACAAATCGGTTTTGCATTTATCCACCTCCCTGTTCGTCGGTTTCTGCTTCAGCCTCCACCAAGCATCGCTTCGGGCCTTTTTCCTCCAAAACAACCAGCTTCCAGAAATCCTAATCGATCACCAATTTCCAATGGTTTGAAAACACTTTTCGCTCTCTATTTCCTTTTTAATGAACAATGTGTGAAAACTGCGCCGAGCTGGTGGATGTTTTAAATGAAAGTAAGTAGACATTGAGCATGTTTCCCCGTCGTCCGTGCCTTCACGGTGTAGCGTAGCTCCTCGGCTAACATTGTCTTATTTTTATTTTTTAGTTTTGCAGTTTCTGCTCCCACCACTAGCTAAGCTAGCCAGTCAGCTGCTAGGCCTTCGGTACTGGGGACTCGGGCAGCTCTGGGGTTAGTTGGTTAATCACAAACCTGGCAGTTCAAGAACCTTCGGGCTGCAACTTTACCTATTTTAAGCTGTTAATGTAACCCACCCTGAGCCATCTAGTCAGTGCTGCCCATCTCCGTAGTGCCGTCGGCTTCACAGCCACCTTTTCCGTATTGTTGTCCGGCCGGTGCGACGTCGCCTTGGGTACATTTTCCCTCAGGTTGTCGTTTTTTTTGTGTGGGCTTGCAGCTCCCGGCCGTGCGGCCCCTGCGTCCCCGCTGCCTCGGTTATTTCTCGGCTCGGCAGCGGAGCGTTATAAGCGGCGGCGTTAGCCGAGCCGCCGTGCTGGGGGCCCTGGGTGTGTGGGGTAAACGTCAGTGACAGCTCGGGTACAGACCGAGGGCTCGGCTGTGTGGCGCCGGCCGGTGGCTCGCTGCTCCAGTCGGGTTTTGTTGTGGTTCAGCGGAGCGGTGCAGCCTGGCAGTAGCGTGGCGCCGCTTGTCCGCTATTAACACTTTCCCCATATTTCCCAATCCCTCGTCGCGCCTGTCGTCCCAGCGCAGCCTTGTCGTGTGTTGAAACCGGGGACAGGCTTTTTATTCCCGCTGACTTCTGAGCGCTGTGCCGCTGACCAGGAGGGCCCGGGACTCGCCTAAATCTCCGTCTCCCTTCCTGACTTTCGCATTAATGTCTGGTTTCCCGAAACGTTACAGTCCTTATTCATTGAATTGTTGTTGGCGAATGAGGCTGTTTTCTGTCGCCGACACTCGGACATGAAGGGTTGAAGGAGCGGAGCGGTGTGACAGCGGGTTCGCGGCCTGCCGGCGGCAGGGCAGTAAACAGCCTGGCAGTCATTTATGTAAGCTAGGCTAAGCTTGTTTTTTTTTTTTTTTGCTTTTGTTTCCCTTTTTGCGGTGGTGTTTTTATTAAGTACCGATATAATGTGTGGTCCTCGGGATGTATTGGGGTGCCGAGTGCCATAAGCGGCCCTGAGGTCCAGCCTGTCATTTTTCTGCGCTCTCTCTCCAAAAGGGGAAAAATGTGACATTTGTTTGCGGCGGATGGCCTAATGATAAAATGGCTAACGTTAGCCTGCACTGCCAGCCCGGATCTTTGCGATGCTGTGTTCTTGACGGGGGAAGCCCGTGTTCTTATCTGTGTTTCTTTTAATGCTCTTAAAGGACATTTGTTTATTTCTCGAGCAACTTGCTGAACAAGTTTTTGTATGGATTTAGCATTGTGTGGCTAGCCGGCACTAGATAAAAGCTGTGCTATGTAAATGTAGCCAATAAAGCATCGCTGTCGTCTTGTGTTTTATGCATGTTACTTGTCATATTTGCGGGATCGAAACTTTTGTTTCTGTTTTGCAGTCTGTTAATGTCACGAGTCTCCAACAACGCTACATAACGTGTGAAACTGACTTTACCATCTTTAAAATGGCTCCTTATTTGGAAAACACTGATGGGCTCTCAAACTTGAATAAAGAAATTTGGCATGTTCTGTGGTGATAATGAATTATGCACGCTTTGGAAAGGGTGGACTGGGGAGGGGTACAGATCAAATTAAACCAAAATGTGCTCTGTGTATCCATAGAAAAGCTGAACAGGTGACCCCCCCCCCCAACCTCTATCAGTATCTCTTTTCAGTTCTGTATGAAATGTGCTGTCTTTTGTCACAAGTAGGTTCTTACCACTGTAGTTCATTTTGTTTTAGAAAAGTACAAACGGTATTGCTGCTTAGAATTTAAGTATGTAGTCAGTGGAGTCTGCCTGGTATACTGATAGATACATTTCAGTAGACTTGTATGTCTTGGCCAATATGTTCACTTTGTATGCAAAACATTAACCGATCAATGGGAAGATCGCTCACAGCAGTCGGATGGGACTCTACTCTGATCTAAATTTAAGTCCACATCCTGTAAGAAAGGTGTCAACCCACAGGGACTTTGGTCCACTTTACCATTTAGCTGTCATGAAGGAGCCATCTGTATTATGCTGGTTGTTCTAGTGAGACTCTTGATGTTGTTCCAGAGGTACAATGATGCTGCTGGAGCTTTTCAGCTGTGTGTGCAGGATGTTCCTGGGCAGGCTAGGACACAATGATGGGTGTGACTTTCCCTGCTCTCCCATGACATGCTTCTGTCACCTTTGTCATCAGTTTGTCATCCCTTCGTTTTTGTACCGTAAGAGTTCTCAGTATAATACTGGTACTTTCCTTCACCCAACAGTAGTTTGTTTATTTATTTTTTAATTCTCCCTACAGCCACATACCTTGCTGGATTTCACACTGCTTTAAGAATGCGGTACAAAAAAGTTTGTTCACAGTCTGAAAAGCTGCATTTACATTCCAGTATGTGAATATTATACTGTCTTTAACTGTTTAATTCATTGTCTGCAAGTTCTGCAATATCTGTATGCTGTGATATTTACATTAAATAGGCCTAATTATTGTAAAATAGCATTTCTGGTACTGTAATAATATTGCTGGTGCTGATCAGTGTGTGGTTTCCAAAAAACATGTCAATTTGACATGCTTATCTTTGCTATTAACCTGAGTTCTTTGTGTCATTGTAGTACAAATGGCAAGTTAGAGTGTGGTCTGTATGGTACTTAGTGCGATCTCATCTTTGCTGGGTGTTCTCACTGTCGAAGAAAGCCTAACCTTGGCCAATTCCCCAGACTTTGCAACGCTCACTCTTGCGTTTTG
>JAODJU010000111.1:501741-512242 GCA_026776725.1 Gnathonemus echidnorhynchus
CTGCTGGTTTTCCAGCCTTCCTTTACCTGTCAGTCAGGTGTGAAGCCTCTGACCAATCAGAATCAGTAATTATTAAATAACTACCTGGGAGAACTGAAAACAAGGCCTGGATTTGGAATCGAGGTCCAGAGTTGAAGAACCCTGCTATATAGGATCTTATTTGTTGGTAATCTCATTATTGCTGTCTGTATTTTAAGGTTTTAGCTTCTCGGGTTTTTGTCAGTTTTTTTAATTATCATAAACTTTGATATGTACCCTATGTTTTGTCATGAATACAGTACTAGCTGCTTACGTGGCGTGATTAATTCCCTTGAGCTTCCTTCCCATCTGCCGAAACCTCACCTGCGTCTCGCCCTTCTAGGTGGGCTGAGAAGGAGCTGCACATGATGAAGCTCTTCTTCGAGAACCTGCTGCACTACATCCAGGAAGTGCGGGAACGGCGTCACAAATTCGCCCTGTAAGTTCTCTCCTGGGTCCGCCGGGCCTGTGAGGTCATCGTGGGGTCACCGCCTGCATGATGGCGGGGCCTGATTGGACGGCATGCGGTACTGCTACTGAGAAACCCATCTGGAACGTTCTCCGTCTGCAGGTACGGACACAGCGCCGAGGTCCAGGTGCGTCTGCAGTTCCTCACCTGTGTCTTCTCCACCCTGGGTTCACCCGACCACTTCCGTGAGTTTTGTCCTCATCAGTACTTAAAATAGTCGCGCTCTGCTCTTTCTGCTTGTGTTGCTTTCTTGTGAAGCCGTGGAACAAGATGGCAGAATGTTGATGTGTTAACCTCCTGCTTTTAGATGCCTGATGTAGGCTTCTGTGTTGGGGGTGGGTGGGCTGAAGCGAACCTTGAATCCTTCGAGGTGTAAGAGCTGCAGGAAGTTGGGAATATGGTGTAACCAGAGCTAGAGTGGGCCAGGTGTAATGATGGAGGAAACTGATTTAAACCGAGTGACTGTAGACTCAAACCCCAGGAGAGGAACCATTAAACCTCTGGGAAAATGGGCTTGAATATGAGTTGCTTTTGATAAAAGCAGCTGCAAAGCACTTAATGTGATTAAGAGAAGCTGCGGATGGTGTGGTTGGTAGAAGCTGTGAATGAAGTCGAGAGTGTTTGTTGTTAACCTGGTAACCGTGAGCTGGAGTAGATGGACAGATCTCCCGCGTGCCTGAATTGGCCGAGTGTCTCAGAGCAGTCGTTCTGGGGGCCGGTCGGTTCCCAGGACACTGTGACTCGTCGGTGATTGTGGCTGATTGTTGCTGGCGTGACCCAAGCGTGTAACCCGATGAGGTCCGGCCGAACACTGAGAAATTGTGCTCCCGAGTCTGAATGAGGAACCCGATCGGCACCCTGCTCCCAGCTCGGCCCTCGTTCGGCGTGGGGGGCCGCGCCTCGCCAGATGCTCTCTTTGCCTCTTTTGTAATCAGGCTTTTGGGCAGGTTTTCTCAGCGGGACTCGGGTTTCAGAGGAACGCCATGGCAACGCTCTGAGTTGGGGGTGTCTTCAGGCACCTCCACGGCGCTGCGATCGGGGGCGAGTGGGGGGGGGGGGACCACTGATTGGATCAGATTTTCTGAAAACGGTGTGGTGACATTTTACCCAACAGGCGTAAAACCTCACGGTGCTGATTTAACCTTACTAAAATAATAACTGAAGATTTCTACAAATCTGTCACCTGTCACTGTGTGCGGATTTCATGGGATGTTTCATGCATGCGGGCGGGGTGTAAATACTCAAAGCCATATTAAGTATTTATGCTGATGTGTACAGAAGTGTTTCTATCCTTAGCCCTTCGTTCTGTTTCACTCCCCCATCCGTCCCTCCTCTTCTGGCCGCCAGGGCTGAGTCTGGAGCAGGTCGACATCCTGTGGCACTGCCTAGTGGAGGACTCGGAGTGCTACGACGACGCCTTGCATTGGTTCCTCAACCAGGTGCGCAGCAAAGACCAGCACGCAATGGGCATGGAGACCTACAAGCACCTGTTCTTGGAGAAGGTGAGCAGTCGCCCATCCGAGTCTCGAGGACGCACGGTGGGGTCGGCTCATCACCCGGAACTGCGTCGCTCTCCTTAGATGCCCCAGCTGAAGCCGGAGACCATCAGCATGACGGGCCTCAACCTCTTCCAGCACCTGTGCAACCTGGCACGTCTGGCCACAAGCGCCTACGACAGCGGCTCCAACTGCGAGGTTGGGCCTCGGCTTTTTATGCTCTGACTCCTGATGTAGTTCCAGGATCTGTGTAGCTGATATCAATCTGTAGATTATCAGGTCTTTAGGCAGCATGCTTGACCCGTTCCTTGGTGTCCTTGTGAGACCCTTGTCCTCTGCTTCCCCTCAGCTGTGTGGTATGGACCAGCTGTGGGGTATTGCCCTGAGAGCCCAGTCCGCTGACATCAGCCGTGCAGCCATCCAGTACATAAACTCATACTACATCAACGGTGGGTGCTGCCTAACCTAGCTTCACCTGTTTCCTGTTTTCCTTTGATCATCTGCTAGGTGATTGAGAGACCGCTCTTTTGCAGAGATGATTAAGGTTGAGTGACAGTCAGTGATCAGTGTACTGGCTGAGGAAACTACCTTGGACTTTTCACTGATCTCATATTTACCCAAGGAAGGTTGTGAACTTTCCCCCCCATTGTCACCGAAAAAGAGAAGCTCTGTTAGTGGTAACCTCATGCGACTTCTTCACGGCGGGCAATGTGAGGAAGCTAGAGCAATACTTCCTCCTCCTCACATATAGCACACTGACTGCAGGAAGTCAAACTGAGGACCGCAGCACTGTTAATGTACCATGCGTCCACGCGGAGGCGCATGTAGACGCGTGCAGTGTCATGTGGGGGGGGCCTTTACTCATTCTTGTTTTTGCCGTCCAGGTAAAACCGGTCTGGAGAAGGAGCAGGAGTTCATCAGTAAGTGTATGGAGAGCCTTATGATGGCGTCAGGGAACCTTGAGAAGGACCCACACTCCAGCCTCACAATCATCGAGAGGGGGCTTCTCATGCTGAAGACTCATCTGGAGGCGTTCAGGCGTCGGTATGCCTGTGGGGGTTGGTGGGGGGTGGGGGATGCCCTTATTGCCCCAGTTGTGCTTTTCGCCTTTCTGTAGGTGGCTCACAGGAGAAAATACTAGAGCAGTATTTCACAACCTGGTCCTTGGGGACCCTCAGACAGTATTTGTTTTTGCGCCCTTCCAGCCAGACGGTCCTCCTTTTTGTTCCCTTCCAGCTTCTAGGAGCAAAAATGTGGACTGTCTAAGGCAGGGGTGCCCAATACGTCAATCGCGATCTACTGGTCGATCGCAAAGGTAGAGTGGGTAGATCGTATGGCATAAAAAAAATGGAGGTTGGATGGCGCGTTCAACCGTGCCAGCTGCTGCAAAACTCTAGAAAGCTACTGAGTCGCCTAGTCAGCCTCCAATTTATTTCTACTAAATTTGAGAGAGTTTTTTTCGAAGTGCGTTCGCCTCATCTGTCAGTCTATTGCTATTCTGAAGAAGGGAAATGTGGAGCGGCATTTTCAGACTGTTCATAAAAACTACGACATTAACTTCCCTCCGAAAAGCGAGCTGAGAAAGAGAAAGGTGAAGGAACTAAAATCCCAGTTCAATTCAAAAATACTTTATTCATCCCAAAGGGAAATTAATAATAATAATAATAAAAATATTAAAGAATACTCAATATTTTTTACATAAATATGTTTTGAATTTTTATAGTAGGTAGATCATTTTGACTTTATAAGCAGCTTGCAAGCTGAAAAAAGGTCTGCAGCACTGATTAGGCTGGTCTAAGGGTTCCTGAGGACCGGGTTAGGAAACATTGCACTAGATGATTAGGCTCTAACAGCCTTGATTTTATCAGTCAATAGTGTTTTGACAGCTTTTAGCACGGATTTTGTGTTATTTTATTACTTTTTTTGGCACTTCAGCCAAAAAAAAAAATCAATTTTCGCTTTCCTACAAACACCAAAATTTGTCAAAACCAATTAACAAGTGTAAATAGGTCAATTTACAGTGAGAAGAAGAGCACAGTCTGGTTACGGGGTTCAGCAATCGGTGATGCATACGGATCGTGGCTTTTTTGCCTGCCCATGTTGTATCTGTTCTGCTGTATAAGTGGTTATCGGGAAATGTAAACATTCCCAGCTGAACGAGCTGCTATGAGTAATGGCTTCAGGGTCCATGCAGGCCTGTGGCCTTTGCATGCCCCAAGCCAAATCCCAACGCGTCATTGGCTCACTTCGCGATGCAGGTGCCAAACCCCGGCATCTTACTTGCCTGCAGGTTTGCCTATCATCTGCGGCAGTGGCAGATCGAGGGGACGGGCATCAGCAGCCATCTGAAGGCCCTGAGCGACAAGCAGTCACTGCCACTGAGGATCGTGTGTCAGCCCGCAGGCCTCCCTGACAAGGTAGCGGTGGCGAGAGCAGCCATGATGCTCAAAGATGGGCAGCTGTGTTAGAATTCACTGCTGCGAACAATCGCCTTTCACGAGTGACAGAAGGTTCACGTCTGTCCCCCGTCTCTCACTCCCTCTGTCTCCCCCTCCCGATCCCTATGGGCAGATGACAATCGAGATGTACCCCAGCGACCAGGTGGCGGACTTGCGGGCAGAGGTGACGCACTGGTATGAGAACCTGCAGAAGGAACAGATGAATCAGCAGGCGCAGCTGCAGGAGTTCGGCCAGAGCAGCCGGCAGGGAGACTTCCCAGGTCAGAGAAGGGGGATCGCCTTCCGCGCCCGCGGGCACACCGTGGATCCTGTGACCTCTCTATGCTGGGTTTGGCAGGGTGGACGGATTTACTGAGCAGGAACGTGCCGTGATCTTCCCCCAGGGCGGGTTCCATGCAGCCATTGTGGAGTCGCCTTTTTTAAGCTTTACTTCTTAGAGTTATGGCCTGAGGCCTAGCTGAGGGCCGATGGGTTCTCCGGGTTGTTCTTGATGCCCTTCACTGGCGTCCCAGCGTCTTCCTGAAATACCAGGGCCTCCTCTGCTCTTAATGTGCCTTAAATCAGACCCATGCTGCGTGATATATTGGGTAACTTTAGATTAGTGGCTTTTTTATTTAGGGAGACCAGAAGGATGGGCTGGGCTGCCCCCGCTAGCCCCCACCATGATGTCTCTGCCCCCCTTATGTATGATAAAGATTAGTTGTTTATCTCTGAGGAATAGGGTTGCAAAATTCTGTGTTTTCCCATTAATTCCTATATATTCCAGTTAATTCCCCTGGAAAGTTTCCAACTTGGAATATATCCAAAATTCCCCAGCTTAACTCCCCACGGAATGGAAAGTTTCTGGAATGTTTCCATAAATTTTCTGCCCCTCTGCGACCCAGCTGCCCCTCGTGGCTCTGAAGGGCTGCTAAATCGGCAATGTGTCGGATTCCGCCGCAGGTGGCCTGATGGGACCGGTCCGGATGATCTCCTCGGGCCACGAGCTGACCACGGACTACGACGAGAAAACGCTTCACGAGCTGGGCTTCAAAGACATGCAGGTAGCCTCCCGCCCATGCACCATGCATTCATAGCGTGATTCCAAGCCGATGGAGAGTTGTGCAGGCAAGAAGGCCGACGGCCTCAGGCGACGTTGTCACTGCATACAGTGAAATATGCGAAACACAAGGATGAGCCCTACTACTTGATAGACAGGCCTGAAGTGTTTCCTGTCAGGGTTCGAGTGGGAATGAGCTGGGCTTTAGTAACACTTTAATAGTCAGCCTCTGCCCCCACCCTTTCCAAAACAATGTATCAAAAACTGCTGTTAGAATTTTAGGGAACTGGAATTAGTCTGGTCAGGTAACTGGAAATCTGTGCTCGGTCTTGCAGATGGTGTTCGTGTCACTGGGCGCACCGCGGCGCGAGCGCAAAGGTGAGGGGGTGCAGCTGCCGGCCTCCTGCCTCCCGCCCCCCCAGAAAGAGAACATCCCCATGCTGCTGCTGCTCCAGGAGCCCCACCTCACCATGCTCTTCGACCTGCTGGAGATGCTGGCCTGCTTCAAGCCCCCCAGCACCGAGCGGGCCTTGGAGAGCGCCCAGGTGCGTCCGGGGTCAGCCCCCCTGGGCCTCGTCACCGTGGTTACACTTACTTATGTCACCACATGTTTGTGATGTTTACACATTAGCGACAAGACTTTGTTTATAATGAAGCCTACACTAGTGGCCAAAATTGTGGAAACATCAAGTTTATAGAGAGTACGACTTTATTCTAGTTACTTCAGTTACTTAATTGTCCAGTGTATATTTGTAAACATTCTTTGATTATTGATAAACATTACTGCCAATACTCCTGTAGTAATCTTTAAAGAGTGCTGCCAAAAATGCTTGGTTTCACACAGTTTTGCCCGCTGGTCTGCGTAATCGCGTGGCCTGGAGCCCGTAAATGCTAGCAGCACTGGAGTATTTAAGAAGCTCATGACTAGAGCCTTGTTTCCACCAACCCGGTGCTGGTGCCGGACTTTTTCCCAATCTGGCACTGGTTCCTGGTTCCACGCATTTCCATCACAAAAAATGGCCCTGGGCCAGAAAATACGGCTCCAGCACGGCACCACAGAGAAGCTCAAAATGTGGCACCGTAACGTCAGTGAATGTGGAACAGGCTATGGCATGCAAATCCTCTGTATACCTGGAATATTCAACCCATAACCGATAGTTATTCTAATAACGGCGGTGCTGGCAGTGAAACAACTTGCCAGCTTATTAGCGCAATAAGGTTTTTTTATCCTGAGAAAAACGAAAGATTGATCGGCTGGCCAGATTTAAAAATAAAGTGTAAATATGCCGCAGGTCGAATAAATGAAAATATTATAATATAATATATGGTGTATGAGTGTTGAAGAAATCATGAGGCGTACAGCGAAGTTCTGTTTTTAGCATTACTGCACGATCCTTAAAATGACAGCAGTAAAACAGCAAGTGAGTATAAATTAACACATCCAGTCGTGGGAGCCTTTATGGAGACAAAACGTCGTAAGATAGCTTACAACTGTATGGATTGTATTTACAGAAAAAATATTTAACGTAAAATATTATCTTGCACTAAAACATTTGTATAATTCACATAAATGATGCAGTGTTACATTGTTTTTTTTATTCTGTGAAAAATGAAAGATTGATCTGCGGACAAGATTTAATAATAAAGTATAAATATGTCACAGGATGAATAAATAAAAAACTGTGGCAATCAAATAAGAAATTTACAAACGAGAGGAGGCCATTCGGCCCATCAAACTCGTTTGGGATTGTTTAGTTATTAGCAGCCTCTTTTATTGCGCGATACTTAAAAGGACAGCTTTAAAACAAGCAAGAATAAAGAATAACCTCACACACACAGATGAGGCCTTTAAGGAGACAAAAGTAGAAACAGGTAATAGAGTCAGGGGTCATACGACTTGTACTCTGGAAACTTTTTTTTAATTTTGCCGAACCAATGCAGATTAACCTTTACTTTCACTTCCGCCTAGATAACATTTCTGTTCCGTTCTTTTTTAAATCAGTGTAAACGCAGGCTGGTTCTCAAAAGTGAGAACCGGCACCAGCTCTGTGTTGGTGGAAATGAGGCATAGATGGATTTAACAGCTGTGCCAAGCTTTGAAGGCTAATGGCACTGAGGTGTGGAACTTTCCTCCGTGGCTGACATTCTGTAATGATTTGGGTCAAAGTCGTGAGTCTGCTGTCTTCACGCAGTGCCTGTACCACTCTCGATGTGAGCTAGGTGCTGTCTCTGGCCCATCTCGTCTGGCTCTGACCCTCCCCCTTGTGCGTGCAGGGCGCCCGCTGTGAGGAGCTACACCTCCACGCGGAGAACCTGTCCCGGCGCGTGTGGGAACTCCTCATGCTGCTGCCCACCTGCCCTAACATGCTGCTGGCTTTCCAGAACATCTCAGAGGAGACGGTCAGTCCTTCCATCCATTCCCATCCCTCTGCGGTGTCTCCTGGTCCTGTCGTCATGGTAACCGTTCACTGCCTGTCCATTAAAAGTTTTTCCCCTAAATTGGTACATCTCATTTTGGTACACCAGTAAATTTTTGAGAACCTTTCCCAGAGATTCTTCTGCACAGTCTCTCCTGGGACTCGGGCTGACATTTTAGATTCTGGAACTGGCTTTAAAATCGGCTTTTAAAGCGCATCCCCTGCTCCCCGCTAAAGCTGCTGTCGAATCTCCGTTCTGTACACTTCCTTCAGGGGGCTGAGGGTCTCTGCTGGAAGGATCTGCTGCGGATTAAGAGCCCCCACAAGCTGCTGTACGCGCTGGAGATCATCGAGGCTCTGGGGAAGCCCAACCGGCGTATTCGTAGGGAGTCCACGGTAACGCGGCTTCTGCAGGCCCGTCGCTGGCAAACTCATGGAAACGTCTGCATTTTATACGGAGTCAGCGCTGTCTGCAGGCTGGAGAGTGTCGCTCTGAAGGACACTGGAGCTGTATAAATTCTACAGGCAGCACGCCGTTAATTTTAAGCCGTCGTTAAGTGAAAGCCAAGCAGGACGGCCTCATTTCAGGCCCTGGCCTGGCCGCTATAAATTTCAGACTCAGTTGACGGCCAGGGCAGTAAATCAGTGTGGGGAGGAAGTGCCACGCTTCATGTTTCCTCTTCCGACGCCCGTGTCTCTGCTCCTTAAACTGCAGGGCAGCTACAGCGACCTGTACCCTGACTCGGACGACTCCAGCGAAGACCAGATAGAGAATAGCAAGAACTCCTGGAGCTGCAAGGTGGGCATCTTTGGTCCAAAATTAAAAAAAAAAAAAAAAAAAAACTCACTGCTCACTGTGCTGTTCCCCCCCCTGCCCAACCTTTTCAGCCTAATCAGTACTGCAGACTGCTGCCTGTGTGTCAGTCACTTCCCAGTAACTGCAAAAGCATCTGAATAATAGGCTGGAAATAGCATATGAGTGAAGGAGAGTGAGGAAGCGGAGTGGCAGGCTTGGAGGAAGTGGGCCTTGCAGGCCAGGTGCTCGGGTTGGTGGAAAAATTGACCCGCCGATGCCCATGCCCAGTCATTGGGAGCCTGCCCAGGATAAGTGCTTTGGGGATAAGTGCAGATGGGTGTTTTCTGTACCAGAGCCAGCTCTACTAAGCCTGACAGGATTATAACAGTATGATCTGCCTCTTGTGTGAATTTAATGGCGGGGGCTTTTACATTGTCCCCCCCTCCCCTCCCGCCTTGTAGTTTGTGTCTTCTGGTGGACTTCAGCTGCTTCTGGAGATTTTCAACTCCGGCATCCTTGAACCCAAAGAGCAGGAGACCTGGACGGTGGTGAGTGGCCGAGGCCCCCGCCGTAAGCCCCGCCCTCCTGGCCTCACGCGGTTTTTATTCAGGGTGTGAACGATTTCGCCGTGTCCGCAGTGGCTGCTGGACTGCCTGGCCTGCCTTCTCAAGCTCATCTGCCAATTCGCTGTGGACCCGGCGGACCTGGACCTGGCCTACCACGACGTGTTCGCCTGGTCTGGCCTCGCCGACGGCCAGCGCAAGAGGGCGTGGCCCGGGAAGTCGCGCAAGGCAGCCGGGGATCATGGGAAAGGGCTGCACATCCCACGGCTGACCGAGGTGGAGTCCAGCCCTCTGATTACTGCTTTCCTCTGCTCTTATTCAGCTTAACTGCTGTGTGGGAGTCGTCAGCACTTTCCTCTTTTATATCCCACTCTTTCTTTATTTTCTGTGGCCCTTATTTACTCTTTTCCTCTAGTCAGCATATATTAAATTCTTTTTTTTCATACCCTGCATGTGCCTTATTTTATCAGCTCCTTTGATATTTTTCCCACTCAACTAAATTTCCCTCATTTTTGAATAATCTCCCGCAAACGCAGTGCTTGATGGTAACACAGCTGCTTTTCTTTCTAGGTGTTTCTGGGACTCGTCCAGGGAACCAGCCTGATCCAGAGGTTAATAAATGTGGCCTACACATATGATAATCTGGCACACAGGTCAGCAAGCTTTATATTAGACACTTACTGCTTCATTTTTGATGTAATATAAAGTCTCCTACTGAAGCTCACATTGGTGGTATCTTTTTCAGGGTTTTGAAGGCTCAATCTGATCACAGATCACGGCATGAAGGTGAGTGCGGGTTTCAGGAGCCCTCAGTACATAAGAAACATTTTGAGACGCATGGAAGGTAACAGTCTGCTTTGTATGAAATGAGCTGGTCCTGTGTGTAAATACACACACCTGCCAGCAGGGGGTGCTGTAGTTAAGTGCATCAGACTCAGCACCAGAGAATTGCTAGTTCTAAAAGAACTTGTGGTCCTACGTTTAAATTGTAGTTTTACATTCTGGGAAGAAAAACTTAAAAAAAAAGTTCAGGATAGAGCACTGGAGGGTAGAACCCATACCCAGTACGCAAATTGTTGTTTATCGTGGCTTTAACAGCTGCGGGAAGCCATATTGTTAAAACACGCACACAGTAAACAGTAATTTGCGAGCTTAAGTGAGAGCTTGGCTTACTATTTCTCCTGAGTCAAACCGCTTCCATTCCTTGAGAAACGCGCGCAGTCGCTCCCGCGTGTTGACGCGCT
>JAODJU010000111.1:514528-542539 GCA_026776725.1 Gnathonemus echidnorhynchus
CCTATGCCCCGCCCCACCAGCCGGGAGATCTTGGACCAGCAGGATGGGACCATCGAGGACGACGGGCTCACGGGGCTCTTGCGGCTGGCCGCCAGCGTCATCAAGCACAAGCCACCATTCAAGTTCTCGCGCGAGGGCCAGGAGTTCCTGCGGGACGTCTACAACCTGCTGTTCATGCTGCCCAGCCTGAAGGACCGGCAGCAGCCCAAGTGCAAGTCGCACGCGGCCCGCGCCGCCGCCTACGACCTGCTGGTGGAGCTGGTCAAGGGCTCCGTGGAGAACTACCGGCTCCTCCACAACTGGGTGATGTCCCAGCACATGCAGGGTGGGTCTTCTGTAGATATGCACCGTCTGTGTGTGACTGGACAGCAGTCCACCAGTTTCACTTACTTCAATCGCTTTCGCTTTGCCTCCGCAGCCTCGCACGCCCCGTACAAATGGGACTACTGGCCTCACGACGACGTGCGAGCAGAGTGCCGCTTCGTGGGCCTCACCAACCTGGGTGCCACCTGCTACCTGGCCTCCACCATCCAGCAGCTGTACATGATCCCCGATGCTCGGCAGGCCGTCTTCTCGGCCAAGGTGGGCCTGCCGCCCCTCTGCTCCCTGTCCCTGCGGTTTTATTCTTCCGAGTTTTATCGTCACGTGTTCGTAAGAACCTTGAAATTCCGATGCCACAATTTGCGTGGGAGGGGACAAGCAGCGGGGCAATAAGGAACAAGGTAGTGCAGCGTAAGGACGAGCGGGTGATGCGGTGGGGACCAGGGTGTGCAGACAGCCACAGCGGTAGTACAGTGTTGGTAAACTGCTGAAGTGGAATGAGTATTAATATTGATAAAAATAATATTAGGGGTGCAACGGATTACAAAACTCATGGTTCGTATTGCAGTCACGGATCGGGGGGGAGACAGATATAACTTTGTTTTTCGTTACTTAAAGTGCATAAATAACACTTCAAACACGGAGCTTCTAACACGCTCCGTTCACGTGAACTCTCACCAACTTTGTCAGAATCTTGTCACTGCAGATCTGCATGGTGCGGTCCATTAAGAACATCCATCATTATCTTTTTCTGTCTGAGATCAGGAGACAACACAGCTAAAGCTGTTTTCTCAAGATCGCAAGTTATTTTCTTGATCACAAAATAAGTTGTAATTAGACGTGCAAACAGTGCTTGTCAAGGGAGAGAGGGAAGCGGGTCCCGGTAGAAATGCTTTGGCTAATGCTGTTGAATCTGCAGTTTTTTTTTTTTTTTATTGCATTACCACCAAAAGCTAAAATTCTCCCCCATTCTGAGGAAGTCTATGGACTTGTGTAGTATCGAGATTTAGGGAATTATTTAGCTGTAAAACTGTATTTCACACTATTATGGGTAAACTTTGTAATCTGTATGGACCCCACCTCATGGTTTGGCATGCATGTGAACCACGGACTGCTTGCAGATTAAATATAGTCTGTTATACCACTGAAATGCGGCGAGTATGCAGATACCGGCCACCAGGCTTTGTTGATTTTATACTTGGGATTTCTGCGTGGAAATCGCATTTATCCAAAGTAGTTCCATAAGTAGGTTATCTGAGTTTGGTCCGTTTTAACTCCCGGGGCCTTGTAATTTGTGTTTGTGGTTCCTGTTTAATTACCGTTTGTCCCCACAGTATGCAGAAGAGATGAAACACAAGACGACCTTGCTAGAGCTCCAGAAGATGTTCACGTACCTCATGGTGAGAGCTTCGCTTTGTGCCTTGTATGAGTCTCTGCCTCCTGCCTCCCCCATTTTCACTGGCTCCCTTGACCCAACCCACCCCCACAGGAGAGCGAGCGAAAGGCTTATAATCCGCGGCCGTTCTGCAAGACCTACACCATGGACAAGCAGCCTCTCAACACAGGCGAGCAGAAGGACATGACTGAGTTCTTCACGGACCTCATCACCAAGATCGAGGAGATGTCTCAGGACCTGGTAGGTTTTCCTTTCTGTGAAGGTGTTTCTGCAGGTCGTTGGAGACCCACCTTGCTGATTGGCTGGAGCAGTGCTTTCTTAATATCAATAGGTGCCTGGCCAGTGGTCTTAAATATTTCCAGAAGTGGGCTGGAATTGTGTTTTTGGCCTCACTTGCCTTAAAATCTTGGTCCTCCCCCCTTTCAGAAAAACACGGTGAAGACGCTCTTTGGAGGGGTCATCACAAATAATGTGGTGTCTCTGGTAAGGAATCTGGCTTGTTGTTTTTGGGCCTGGGAAACATCAGGATGATCAGGAGTACGGCTTTAGGCTAAGATGTAAATTACTTTTCAGGACTGTGAGCATGTGAGCCAGACTGCAGAGGAGTTCTACACGGTCCGGTGCCAGGTCGCGGACATGAAGAACATTTACGTACGTCTGTCTCGTAGCTGATCCCCTTCAGCTTTCAGCCGGTTTTGTATGAAAGTGTCTGCCCTCTATGGTCCTTGACACCATATCTTCACACATTAATGAGCTGAATTTGAGGCATGTGCACTTTATTGTATGTTCAAGACAATCTTTAAGAATTGTGGCAGTTTCATGGTGCTGTAATTTGCCAAGAATTCTCCACTAGATCTCCATGACTATTATTTTTGACACACAGACCACATTATATTAGGCAGTAATTGTTAAATCCTAATTCAGTAATTTTTTATGAGTGTTTGTAGCTTGTGGGAGTTTTACTTACACAAAAAAAGTTCTGAGAGCAGAAGGAAAAATGATTGGTTCAGAGAGAGAACCAATCAGATTGTAGAGGAGGTGGGTCTAAGCGACTAGCGGAGGGGGAACTAAGACATCTGATTAAACTCCTGTCATCTGATTGGTTATGTCTCTGAACCAACCATTTTTCATTCTGCCCTCTTTTGTGTAAGTAAAACTGCCATGAGCAAGTTTGTATGACCTTTGGGTGTAGAACTTTCAAAATTATTTTGATGTAGTGCAAGTCTTCTATGTGTACTGGGATGGCAGTGCTTATCGTGGCTAATGTTTTGCACAGGAATCTCTGGACGAAGTGACCATCAAGGATACCCTGGAAGGTGACAACATGTATACTTGCTCGCAGTGTGGGAAGAAAGTGCGGGCAGAGAAGAGGTGAGCTGGGGACACGGTGGACGACAATAATATCTCATCTCATTTGGCCGTGCTTGTTTTTTAGGGATCTGTCAGTATTCAGCCTTGTGTAAATCGGATATCTTGGTGTGGTTCGAGGTGTTTGTAGGTTTCTAGAACACACTCACCCAAACTGTTGGCTCCAATGAGTATTGTGTTCCTAACCCTAATCCCCCCCCCCGCCCTCGATTCCGCACCCCAAGGGCTTGTTTTAAAAAGCTGCCCCGGATCCTGAGCTTCAACACCATGCGCTACACGTTCAACATGGTGACCATGATGAAGGAAAAGGTGAACACGCACTTCTCCTTTCCGCTGCGGCTTGACATGACGCCGTACACGGAGGACTTCCTGATGGGCAAGAGTGACAGAAAGGAGGGTACGTGTCTCTGCAGGCAGGCTGGTCTCACTCGGCCGTTCTTGGAGGGTCCAGATTAAGAATAACCATCGGGTCTTTCCCGCCCCGCAGGGTTCCGGGAGGAGGCAGAGATGAAAGCAGCAGAGAGCTACGAGTACGACCTCATCGGGGTGACTGTGCATACTGGCACGGCCGATGGGGGACACTACTACAGCTTCATCCGCGACATCGTCAACCCGCACGCTTACAGGAACAACAAATGGTATGTGCAGGTGACACTTTGGGGGGCCCGAGGACTGTGCTCTCAGACCCCGAGGGCTTACCACGTCCCTGTCCGCCTCAGGTACCTGTTCAACGACGCCGAGGTAAAGCCCTTTGATTCGGCCCAGCTGGCATCTGAGTGCTTCGGGGGTGAGATGACGGTAAGACGGGAGATGAAACACGGTGGGGGAGCGCTGTTAGCGCTCAGGCTAACTCAACGGGATGTCAAGGACGTGATGGATGTGTAATCATGCTTAACTAGCAGGTGTGTGCTAATCTGGAGTAGCATGGAAAATCTGACAGGAACACTAAGCCTGAGCTTCTTCAGATGTTTGAGTTTTGTAAAGGGTAAAAGGGTTTGCTTGTAAGCCAATGCAGTTTTTTGAAAAGTGCTTCTGATTTCTTTCAGACGAAGACCTATGACTCTGTTACAGACAAATTCATGGACTTCTCCTTTGAAAAGGTTGGTTGTCTCGACTGATGAATATATTACTCTTGAGCCTTTCTCTTAGTTTTCTTAATTTTTTTTTGGCCTGGTCTCTTCCTTCAGACCCACAGTGCCTACATGTTGTTCTACAAGCGGGTGGAACCCGAGGAGGAAAATGGGAAGGACTTCAAATTTGAGGTTTCCCCTGACCTGCTGGAGGTACTGTGGAGCTCACCTTGTTTCTGGTGTGACTGCTATCTTTAAAAAGGTTAGACATGTCTATCTAAACTGAAGCCTGGTTTCCTACCTGGAGTCACCTGACCCTCAGTGTCTCTCTTCCTCACCCAGTGGATCTGGCATGATAACATGCAGTTTCTCCAGGACAAGAACATTTTTGAACACACCTACTTTGGGTGAGTGTACAGTTTTGTAAGTCGCTCGCTTCCTCTACGGTGTCGTACCCCGTATGTCGCTCGCTTCCTCTACGGTGTCGTACCCCGTACGTCGCTCGCTTCCTCTACGGTGTCGTACCCCTTACGGCGCTCGCTTCCTCTACGGTGTCGTACCCCGTACGTCGCTCGCTTCCTCTACGGTGTCGTGCCCCGTACGTCGCTCGCTTCCTCTACGGTGTCGTGCCCCGTACGTCGCTCGCTTCCTCTACGGTGTCGTACCCCGTACGTCGCTCGCTTCCCCTACGGTGTCGTACCCCGTACGTCGCTCACTTCCTCTACGGTGTCCTCGCAGGTTCATGTGGCAGCTGTGCAGCAGCATTCCCAGCACCCTCCCTGACCCCAAAGCTGTCTCCCTCATGACGGCCAAGGTGAGATGGTCGCCCGTGTGGATGCGAGCTCTGTAGGGCCCCTCTATAGGGTCCCTCTGTTGGATTGTTCTTTATGCACATTCTTTAAGGGGCATTCTTTAGGGCTCCTCTTTGACTGTCTGAGACATCATGCCTGCTCTGTACCTGACATGTACTGCTCTTTGTTACAGCTGAGTACCTCCTTCGTCCTTGAGACGTTCATTCATTCAAAAGAAAAGGTACCTTTCTGCTCATTCTTTTTGCCATCCTGTTTAAATGTAATCTTACCCTTAAGCAAATATATTTGAATTTGCTTGGATCGGTTGCGTAACTCTGCTGTAAAGCACATTAAGAGCCTGGGACACTTGAGGATGGGGGGATTGTAACTGGCCTGTTCTTCCTCTGATAGCCCACAATGCTGCAGTGGATTGAGCTTCTTACCAAGCAGTTCAACAACAGCCAGGCGGCCTGTGAGGTAACCCACCATGACTTCTCTCACTTGCCGCGATCCCACCCACCGGCTGTGCTCATGGCGGAGCTGACCCTCTCTGTTCCGTCCCCCCCCCTTTGTCTTTAGTGGTTCTTGGACCGGATGGCGGACGACAACTGGTGGCCGATGCAAATCCTTATCAAGTGTCCCAATCAGATCGTGCGGCAGGTAGCCCCCTCGCAAGTGCGATTTTGCGTGTGGGTTTCTGCGGGGGGTCACCCGGGGAGATAACGAGGGCCCTTATCCTCCCCAGATGTTCCAGCGTCTGTGCATCCATGTCATCCAGAGGCTGCGGCCGGTTCATGCCCACCTGTACCTTCAGCCTGGCATGGAGGATGGGTATGTTCATCTCTGCCCGCTAATCTGTCTTACTGTCCATCGGAGGGTGGATCATATGGTTGGTGCCCTCAGTGTCCGTGTCAGAAACGGCACCCGCCGCTTCCGTTAGCGACTCAGGGCCGTGATTTAGCCGGCCGCCTATGGGGCTTGGCGATGGCGCTGTCATCCTCGGCATCTCCCCCTCCGTAGCTCCGATGACATGGACGGCCCCGTGGAGGACATCGGCAGCCGCTCCTGCGTGACGCGCTTCGTCAAGACGCTGCTGTCCATCATGGAGCACGGCGTCAAACCGCACAGCAAGCACCTGACCGAGTACTTCGCCTTCCTCTACGAGTTTGCCAAGATGGGCGAGGAGGAGGTTCGTTGACAGCCCCGCCCTGTTCCCGAACTTTAAATAAGCTGCTACGTAACTGACTTTGATAGCTCGCACAAACGTGCCCCCTACTGCTCTTAACCCCACCTCACAAGGAGACTGACTTATTTTTGTTTCCATCAACAGAGTCAGTTCCTCCTGTCCCTACAAGCCATCACCATCATGGTGCATTTCTACATGGGCACTAAGGGGCCTGAGAACGTAAGTACTTCTTCCGAGGATTGTTCCGAGGGTTATGGGTTACTCCTGACTTTAGGGATGTTTTTAAAGCCAATTTCTCTTCAGTAATCTGCCATTTAAGACGATACCTGGAGCGCTGGGACCAGTTGCCACTATCATTTGGTGGTAGAATCAGTGCCGTCAAAATCAATGTCTTGCCTAAATTTTTTGTATTTGTATCAGTGTATCCCGGTTTATTTAACAAAATCCTTCTTTCTGGAATTAGATACATTGATATCTGGATTTATCTGGAATGAAAAAGCCCTGCCTGCTAAATAAGCCAGAGTCTGACGATTTAGTGGCTTTGAATTGTGCCGTTGCTCTTTTCCGGTGGTTTGATCCAAACCATCCCCCAAGAGGAGCCCCAGTTAAACGCTGGCTGGCTGCTCATCCCCTGTGTCTGTCTGCCTGCTTTCTGGAGATGCGGATGTTTCTGGAGGGAAGAAGCTCTAAATGGCACGATTCAGCAGCCTAACTGAGTGCAATTTGTGATGTTCCATGCTATGGCCAAGGATGGAGTTAAATAAGCTATCTGGACATACTTTCATTGATTCAGTATTTTAAAGTTAAAAGGCATTTTTACACTCAGTAGGGTTTGACTGCTCTGTCCATGGGAGGCACTGCGTGAGTGATGGAGCTCTCGCAGAAGACTCCTGTTCTTGGCTCTACGTTCATCCCTCAGCTGAACCTCATTCGAGTCCTGGTCTTCTCCCAGCCACAGGTTGAGGTGCTCTCGGAGGAAGAGGGCGAGGAGGAGGATGAGGAGGAGGACATTCTCTCCCTGGCGGAGGAGAAGTACCGGCCGGCGGCCTTGGAGAAGATGATCGCGCTGATCGCTCTGCTGGTGGAGCAGTCTCGCTCTGAGAGGTTTGTGCCATTCCCTGTCACTATTTGATGGTCCTGTTAGATTCTCCGCTGCTGGTTCACCAGCTTGGCGCTCAGGGCATTAGGTGGACGTCCCCAGTGTAGCCGTGTTCCCTTGCTTTGTATGTGATCTCTAGATGGTTCATTTTGACTGCATACCCCTCATGTGAACCTTTCCTCCGGCCGGCAGGCACCTGACCCTCTCCCAAAACGACATGGCGGCACTGACCGGCGGAAAGGGCTTCCCCTTCCTCTTCCAGCACATCCGAGACGGCATCAACATCCGGCAGACCTGTAACCTGATCTTCAGCCTCTGTCGCTATAACAACCGCCTGGCGGAACACGTAGGCTCCTCCCCATTAATCGTCGCTTGTCTTGTATTTTGTTGCTGGGTGTTTAAAGGGCTGGGAGCTCCAGCCTCGAGCTGCTGGCCTTCATTTCAGTTTCCATGTCCAGCAACACCAGCAAGGAGTAGTGCCTCTATTGACTGACCCGATTTTATTGAATAGGACCTCTCCCTTTTTTGTCCATACATGTAAAACAGCTTGTTTACCTTGCAGATCGTCTCCATGCTCTTCACTTCCATTGCGAAGCTCACCCCCGAGGTAGGTGTAGGGTCTTCACAGAGATGTAAAGTGTGTGACTTAAGGATCTATCTGGGTTTCCTGTGAGTCGCGCGGGCAGTGAAGAGAGGGACCGGCCGTGGCTGGGGATCTGCAGCAGGCATTGAGGCCGGATCACTGTCTTTGGGCTGCATGTGGCCTGAGACGTTCTGTGGGATGTTGATCTTTTTGATCTATTTTACTTGCCGCCTCTGTTCCTTCAATGTGTGTGTGTGTCTCTCTCTGCTCCCCCCTCCCCAGGCTGCCAATCCGTTCTTTAAGCTGCTCACCATGCTGATGGAGTTTGCTGGCGGCCCCCCCGGAATGCCCTCTTTCGCCTCCTACATCCTGCAGAGGATCTGGGAGGTAAGCCCCGGGGCGCTACCAGCCGGAGGGCACCCACCTCCTCGCCCGTTTCTCTGATCCCATCCGGTTCCGTGTGCCCTCCAGGTGATAGAGTACAACCCCTCGCAGTGCCTGGACTGGCTGGCGGTGCAGACGCCTCGCAACAAGCTGGCCCACAGCTGGGTGCTGCAGAACATGGAGAACTGGGTGGAGAGGTTCCTGCTGGCCCACAACTACCCGCGTGTGCGCACATGTACGTCCCCTCTGACTCCACCCGACCCCTGAACCTCTGCACCCTCCTCTGGCAGGAAATAACAGGATGTACATGTCACACCCCTCACTGGATTTTATAATCCGGTTCATCCAACAAAATATTTTAAGCATACAGAAGATTAAATTCAATTTTGAAATTAACAGAATCATAAATCAATTAGAAATTCTGCCAGAACAAAATCTTTGGCTAGGGCTAAAGAGAGTTTCAGAATCCCAAGTTCATTTCGTATCAGTGGATTTTTATATGGGGGTGGGGAGTTTTTGTATCTGAGCTATATAGCTAAATGCTCTCCAGTAACTCGGCAACTTGTATCACCATCAGCAGCCCTATGGGAGCTACCAAACTGGGGAACCTGTAAAGCAGGGGTGTGCAGTCTTATGCAAGGGCTGTTATGTATGTGGGATTTCGTTGCAACTCCCTATTTAAATTACTAATTAGGGGACTGATTGGCTGGGTTTGAACAGCTGACCTACAGGTTATCCCAAAATCCTGCATACACACTGGCCCTTTGCGGATAACATTTGCCCACCCCCCCACTCTAAAAGCTGAAATGAATGGTCTGCATTTCTCCCCCCCCACTAGCCGCGGCCTACCTCCTGGTGTCCCTGATTCCCAGCAACTCCTTCCGGCAAATGTTCCGCTCCACGCGTTCCCTGCACATCCCCACGCGGGACCTGCCGCTGAGCCCCGACACCACGGTGGTTCTGCACCAGGTCTACAACCTGCTGCTGGGCCTGCTGGGCCGGGCCAAGCTCTACGTGGACGTGGCCGTGCACGGCACCACCAAGCTGGTGCAGTACTTCAGCTTCATGACCTACTGCCTCATCTCCAAGACCGAGAAGCTCATGTTCTCCGGCTACTTCATGGACCTGTGGAACCTCTTCCAGGTGCCACCTGGGCCCAAGGCCCCGCTGGGTGAGGGACCCTCTGCTTGCGTTCTGGAATTTTCTGATCCCCTCTCTGCTCTCTCCCTCCCTGCAGCCCAAGCTGTCCGAGCCGGCCATCGCCACCAACCACAATAAGCAGGCCCTGCTGTCTTTCTGGTACAACGTGTGTGTGGACTGTGCTGAGAACGTGCGGCTGGTGGTGCAGAGCCCTGTGGTCACCAAGAACATCGCCTTCAACTATATCCTGGCCGACCACGACGACCAGGAGGTGGTGCTGTTCAACCGCAGCATGCTGCCCGCCTACTATGGCATCCTGCGCATGTGCTGCGAGCAGTCGCCCGCCTTCACGCGTCAGCTGGCGTCGCACCAGAACATCCAATGGGCCTTCAAGAACCTCACGCCTCACGCCAGCCAGTACCCTGGGGTACGCTGTCTGCCTGTATCTGGTTCAGCTCCTGTTTGACCTTGTGCCATTTAGGTCCTGATATGTGTCTAGATGTTAAAGATGTGCTGTAGATTACGGACTCCATGACACACCATAGGTGTTCCTTGAAATTCATGAAATTCACTGAGGTTGCCGAATTGTCCACAGGTGTGACTGTGTGCGCATGTGCGTGCGTGTGTGTGTGTGTGTGTGCGTACCCTACGATAGGTTTGCACCCCATCCTGGGTTATTCCCTGCCTTGTGCCAGTAGGTTCTGGAGGAGGCTTCAACCCCCACAACCGTGCATAAGGCAAGCAGTGTAGAAGTTGAATGAAACTGAGAAAATGTACAGTATGGCCTGATTCCAAAGACTGAACACAGTCCCATTCCTGTACTAATTTAACTGAAGAATACAGACCGTCCTACTCATCTTTTTTAACGATATGCACTCATAGCAGTTGTTATTTTTTGTGCCAGGAAGTTAATATGATTCTTCTCGATCACAGGCCACTCGGCAACATCACAGTTGCATAGAAGTATGATTCCTGTGAACAGTTCCGTAAAAAGTTTCTGATCATTTCGGCTTCGTTAAACCAAGCCTGTGCTTTGAAGGCTTCTTAGAGGGGTGTGGGTGGAGGGAGAGGGAATCTCCTGCAGAAACATCTCCTGACTCCCGGTTTCCTGCCCCCAGGCAGTGGAAGAGCTATTCAACCTGATGCAGCTGTTCGTGGCTCAGCGGCCGGACATGAGAGAGGAGGAGCTGGAGGACATCAAGCAGTTCAAGAAGACCACCATCAGCTGCTACCTGCGCTGCCTGGACGGCCGCTCCTGCTGGACCACACTCATTAGGTCCATCTCCTCTCTCTGCCCCTCTCTCACTCACCTACACACACACTGTCTGCTCTATCTGCATCTCGATGCGTTGAGCCCTGGTTTAAATCCGGACCTGTTCTCCTGCCTGACAGTGCCTTCCGGGTCTTGCTGGAGAACGATGAGGATCGCCTGCTGGTCGTTTTTAACCGAGGGCTCATCCTGATGACAGAGGTATCCGGAATCCTGCGTTTATGTACAACGTAGCGAAGTGAAATTAAACTGTAAAGCAGGTAGAAGCGACGTCTCTCTGGACCTGGAAAGTCTAACCTCGTCACATCATGCGTGATGCTCGTCCTCCACAGTCTTTCAACACATTGCACATGATGTACCACGAGGCCACTGCCTGTCACGTGACCGGCGACCTGGTAGAGCTGCTGTCCATATTCCTGTCTGTCCTGAAGGCCACCAGGCCTTACCTTCAGCGCAAAGGTCAGGCCGCCTCCTTGACACGCCATAAGAAGCTTTCTTTGAACCCCAGCAGTCATTTGATACATCTGTGCCCATATATGCACTTCTGATTGTGTGCCAGGGCGGGGCGTTTAGATCACATGGCTTGTTCAGTGTCCCTTAGGCTTCCTGGTTCTGATGGGCCTCCCAGCTCTAACCTGGCTTCTTGTGTCTCAGATGTGAAGCAGGCCTTGATTCAGTGGCAGGAGAGGATCGACTTTGCACACAAGCTGTTGACGCTGCTCAACTCCTACAGCCCCCCGGAGCTCCGCAACGCCTGCCTGGGTGCGGGCCCCTCCCTGTCGTTCACATGTCCGACCACCAGGGGGCGCCAACTGAAGCCCCTTGTGATTTTTTTTAACACGGCGTCCCCTTGTGCCCGCAGACGTGCTGAAGGAACTCGTCCTCCTCAGCCCACACGACTTCCTGCACACCCTGGTTCCCTTTCTGCAGCACAACCACTGCACCTACCACCACAGCAACATCCCCAGTGAGTGTGACGTCGCCACCTGCTTGTTTGCGAAAATCTGCAGCCACGTCGCCATGGTTACGATTCAATTCGGTTGCATTTTCATGTCGCCAGTTTTGAGGCAACGTTTTTGGAGTTGGTGTGTCTTCCTGGTTTCTTGCTAATTCAGTATCTGTGCTTAAACCCCCCCCACACACACCCCACTTGCGTCCCTCCTGTGCTTTCAGTGTCCTTCGGTCCCTACCTGCCCTGCAGAGAGAACATCAAGCTCATGGGGGGTAAAAACAACATCCGTCCCCCCAGGCCCGAGCTCAACATGTGTCTCCTGCCCTCCATGGTGGAGACCAGCAAGGTGGGGGTCTCCGGGACGTGCCTGAAGATGCAGTCTCAGCCGCCGTCCTTCCCATTCTTCCCTTTCACTTCCTCTTCCTGTCCCTCAGGGCAAAGATGAAGTCTACGACCGAATGCTGCTGGATTACTTTTTATCCTATCATCAGTTCATCCATCTGCTGTGCCGCGTCGCCATCAACTGCGAGAAATTCACCGAAACGCTGGTCAAACTAAGTACGTACTTTTCAGCTGGCGCCCGCTGTGTTGTCGCACGATTGTCGGCCGACGTGTTAGACGAGGGTGAATGAGGCTTGGCGGCTGCACGGTGACGTTCAGACTGTGAAGCATTATCTTCTGGGTTTGATCGTCGGACCTTCTCACCGTCACGGCTCTGCTCCGTCTTTCTTCAGGTGTCCTGGTTGCTTATGAAGGTCTCCCTTTGCACCTGGCTCTCTTCCCCAAGCTATGGACCGAGCTCTGTCAGTCTCAGGTGAGCTGCGCCGCTCCTAAACGCAGCCTGTCAGACGTTCAGCAGCAGTCGCAGTGCCGGTGGCGGCCCGTATCGAGCGTGTTGATGTTCTCTGTCCAGTCCCCCATGGCTAAAACGTGTGTGACGCTGCTGTGTGAAGACCCGGCCTTCGGAGAGTACATCAAGTGCATCCTGATGGACGAGAGGACCTTCCTCAACAACAACCTGGCTTACTCCTTCCTGACCTGCTTCCTGCCCAAAGTGGGTCCCGTTAGTTTAACTTTTTTAGACCTCTGTCTGAGGATGTGGAGTGACCGGTCAGTTTTACTCTTTTAAATGGGTTAGGATAATTCACAACTGACTCCAGGAGTCCTGTAAACTGAAACTGTAAAGAATCACAGCCCCCTCCACCCCAAAAACCTGCCATACTTATAGTCCTGGATAGGTACATGTGACCCGGAGTAAGTCCCCCCCCCCACCTCCCTCGATCCCCCGAAGGTGCAGAGCCAGGTGCTGTCTGGGCCCAGTTGTGCCAACCTGATCAGTGTCTTGGTGACCAACCTGATCAGCGAGTACCAGAGCTGGGAGCCTGAGCTGACGAACCAGCGGGCGGAGATCTGCGAGAGCGGGGGCGTCCTCAACTCGGTGAGCCTCACCCCCTCCCCCGACACTCTGCCTGCCGCCTGTCCCCGATGCGTACTGAACGTTCCAAAAGAGAGACCAAGGCGGCCATTTTGATGTATACATGAGGTTTCGTTTAGTCTGTGTTCAGATGACGGTGATGCATCTACAGGGGCTTCGCTGTGTTTGTACGATGTTTCTCATGTTCTTTTGTCATGTCATCTCACAAAATCAGATCACTGGTGATCCCATCGGGTTCCTTCTGTTGGACCTTTCATACTGATTCTATTAAACCTGATTCGCTCCCCTGCTGTTTCCCTGACCCTCCTTGACGGGCCGCTCTCCACCCCACGTACCCCCATTTCAGGACCTCCGGGCCCTGGTGCTGCTGCTCTCGGTGCACACGCCCCAGCAGCTGGACCCCGCCCTGGGCCCCACCCTGCAGGAGCTGCTGGCTAAGTGCCGCGCCTGCCTGCAGCAACGCAGCGCGCTGGAGATCGAGCCCAAGGACCGCAAGACCAAAGGTATCTCCCGGAGACGGCCACTCGCCTGGCCCCCACCCCCCTGTCCAGCAGCATCAAAAATCTGACATTTGGACGTGCTGCTACCTAGATATTTTAGTTTTCACATATCTTACTCTCCTTGAACTCTCGCATAAACAGGTGCGACTACTCTGCAGAAGCTGGAATTTGAACCAGTGATCTTCCAATCACAGGCACAGTGTCCAAACCCACAGAGCCAAACACTGTAATATAATGAGCATTGCTCGTCTGAGCTGCCAGTACGGCTTTTAAAACTGTAGAAATGCTCCCCCTTGTGGCTGGTATGGTCCATGTTCAGAAACTGATTACCGCAGAGACTATCCTAGACTACAGCTTTGGGCCCTGGCTAGTTACCCCACGTGCCTATTTAGAGGATTCATGCTGCATCGTTTTCAATTCTCTCTCTCCTGTCTCTTTTGGATCCAAAAAGTACCTCAGGTGGCCCACTTGGGGGGCTTCCTGGCCTTAGGCCTTAGGCTTAGGCCCCCCTGAGAGGTTAATTTATACCAGGAGTTTTCAACCAGGAAACCCAAAATGAAACAGACCAGAGTTTGGGGACCCACTACGAGTAATGAATGATTATTTTCATATTTTTTGTGATGTGTATGTCGGCTGTGAATGACATTTCATCACTTTACGAAATATCTCTGCCATTACATAACAGAACCTAAGGGGGGGGGGGGGGGGGTGTGGACCCCCCAGGTCTATGAAAATGATGTTTCTTCTGTGAGGGTGACTCCTGTAGCCTGTGCGTGCAGTTCAGTGTAAAATGCGGGAGATGTGTGCACTTGCCAGTATCCTGGCCTGAAGCACTGCTTCAAACTCTTCCCCTCCAGCAGAGGAAGAGGGCGCGACCCCTGTGAAACGGCGGCGCGTGAGCAGCGAGGGGGAGCGTCCCACCGACATTGGCAGCGGGGGCTGCGGCCCTTCTTCATGCCCAGAACTCAAACCCGATACCCGGGAGGCCCTGACACCAGCCAGCACCTCCGACACGGAGACTCGGGACTCGTCCGTCATCGACCCAGGCACCGAGCAGGACCCTCACTCCCCGGAGAGCGTCTCTCCTAAGGAGGAGAAGATGGAGGCGTCGTCGTCCTCCTCTTCCTCTTCATCGCTGCCAGAGGAGGTGTTACCACCCGGGCCACAGGTGTTAGAGGAAGAGGAGGAGGAACAGCCTGCGGTGGGAGGTGGCAAGGTCGAAGAGGGGGAGGGGAGAGGAGAGGAAGGGGAGCAGCTGAAGGAGGAGAAGGAGCCCGGCGCTAAGACTTGTGGGGTCAGCACCTCCATCGAGGACATGGACCTGGCACTGCCCTCCACCTCGGTGCTGGCGGGGCTCCAGGAGGCCGGGGAGGCGCAGGGCTGCCCCCTGCAGGAGGCAGACGCCGCCAGCCTGGTGCCCGGGTGCAGCCACGTGACTTCACACGGCCTCTTGAACTTGATGCAGCAGCAGGACGTGTTGGACACGCTCTGCAGGACCGTGGAAGCCGCCATCAGCGTGCTCAGCAAACTGTCCGGCGGCAAAGCCGCCCGTACCGCAGCCTCTTGACAACATTTCTAGCACGTCAGCTTTTAAAACCTTTTTTATTATTATTGTTATTGCAATTAATTATGCTGTTTGTATACTACTTTGGTTGTTTTCTTCCTTACTCCTGTTTTACTCCTCTCCCTGTTTTTGTTCAGCGCAAACAACGTCTCGCTGTCCTGCCCTGTTTCCTGCTCCACACTGTCATGTGACTTTTTTTGGCTTGAATGGCAATAGATCCATAAAGTATGCTTGAAGACATCTGAGATATCAACATGCATAGCCTCAGATCTATTTAATGAAAAGAAAATAAGAATACTGCAGCTATAGCACATCTAACGGAGCAGTCCTTTATTTTCCTTAATTTTTTCTTATTTCAGAGTAATTTGAAGTGATTTATTTGTTTTGAGGTTGCTGTATTGGGGGAAGGTTTACAGAATTTTAGTATTCTCTCTCCTGTATGTAATTTAATTTTATTGCATTTTTACTGTGTATAAAATGTCTTCTGTGCCAGTTTTGTACTTTATTAAAGAGGCAAGTTGCCTTGCATTTTCTGTGGTTATATTCAAACTAAGTTTACTTGTACATTAAAGAACCACAAGAAACTTGATTCTGTTAAGAATCCTTCCTAGTTGCGGCCTGGCAGTGTATATGAGTATATATGGTGCTTTATTTGGCAGGATGCCTGTGGACAGAATAAAGCACATTTGGTGTAACAGTCGGGGCTTTATTTTATTTACCGAAATACATTCCATATTCTATAATGTCATCCTTGCATTTCCTGATTCTATTCATTTTATGTAGGATCTGTGTTTCTCAATCAGGTCCTCATGGACCCCTCCAGTTAGTCCACGTTTTTGCTCCCTCCCAGGACATAAGCGACCCAAAATGTGGACTGACTGGAGGTCCCAGGGAACCAAGTGGAGAAACACTAACTTAGGATAACTTAAAATTTTATATGGAAACTTCTGAACCAAATTTGGAGACTGAGAGTGAATGTTTTATCCTCCTTCCCCAGAAAGTTGTATTCTGTTTTATCACTTTATCTCTCCCCCCTCCCCCCCCCAGCATGTGGACAATTTCATTGCACAGCAGTGTTTCAGTTGTCCCATTTATTTAGTGGATTCCTACATTTCCCAGGTATCCATTCTCCTTTGCATATTTTAAGACCCCCCTCTGCTCCCTGTGTGGTACAGTCCTGCTCGCTCTTATCCATGCTTCACTGGGTTCAGTTCCAAATAGGCATGATCCACCAGTGCCTTGTTACAGGGTTTTTTTTTTCCCTTTTTTTTTTTTCCTTAATTTTCAAATTCTTGTCTTGAAATCATCAGTTTTTGCTCTTGAATCTTTCCAGCAGCGTGCTTACCCCCCCCCCCCTTCCCCCCAGGTTTAAATTAATTTTAGTCCAAATGAGGGGACCGGTTCTATGAGGTCAATTACCCAGTTTTAGAGGACGGCTTAAATAAAGCTCTGTAGTCATGCGTCATTTCATTTTTCTTGATTGGCACTTTACTGTAACTGTTTTTGTTTTAATCTCTGTGAAATAATGTAAAACAATAACAGTTAATTGTAATAAAATTAAATTTCAAATTTCCATTATGGAGTCACTTCTTTGTACTCATCATGTAATGATGAACATCCTGTTTTATAATCAGAGTAATGATGAATCACCCGGCTGATTATGCCATTCACCAACATGCATTTAATGCTGACAAAGGAGATTTACTTCTGTACAGTCAGTAACGGGTCAAATATCCATGTGTGCACATAATGGCTTTTAAAGTTGATCTTTAATAGTTTTACTGGATGATTATATAAATAAATTAGTAAAACATACAAGTACATCTGTATGGCTTTGACACCTTCCCTGTTTTGACGGTGTTATATTTGCTGTGATGATGCGACGTGGGGCAGTGGGTACTGTGCCAGGGTACCAGCACCCACATCTCAGAACTCAGACGTGTGGCTGTTTTCACTGCTGTCCTGGTCCATTTCCCCATCCCCTTCGTTCCCGGCACCAGAGGGACTCTTATTCTGAAATGCACGTTGCTCTCATTAAGACCCAAACACACACCATCAGGCTTCAGTCTGCATTTGCAGGCATCATGGTTCTTATTTACACAATGAACATAGACTGGTGACTTACCAGGTGTGTGGGGACATCCATTGAATTTCTGAACAGAAGAAAAGAAAGATTATAGTATATTTACTCTTGGAAATATTTAAAATAACGGTGCATTAATTCGTCGTCGGCCTTGATTATGCTTCTTATTCCGCAGTACGTTCATCTTTCATGATTTGGTGATTGAGTTTCCAGGACCTGGCTTCAAAGGCATTTTCATACCTGGAGATTATGCTGTGCAAATCGTCACCACCCTTGGTCTTCTTCACCTTCCTGGAGAGAAACGGGCCTCAGAGAACTTGATTTCTTTTTTTTACGTGTTTGTCAACCGTAGAGCTTGGTAGAGAAACACAGACACTCACCTGACCATCACGAATAATGCAGGCAACATGGCCAGTAAGACAGCAACACTGAGACCCAGCAGCACGCCCAGAATGATGACTATCGCCTGGTCAGGGCCCGGCACTTGGGTGGGGTTCTCGATGGTGAACGTCATTTCCTGTCCAAACATCATCTTCAGCTGCTCCTCCATCTTCTCCCTCTGATTCTCCAGCTCGCTGCGTGTGACACGTGCGTTGGCTGTGACATCATCATCATCATGTCGTCTGAGCCACTCGAGGCATCACACGGGGAGGGATTTAACGCTCACCACTCCCTACCTCCTGACTTGTTCCGAGGGCACGATGTTTTGCCTGGTGTCCTTGGCGATGAAGCCGATGTTTGTTGCCACGTCTGACCTCGAGGACCGCTGCCTTATGCTGCCCGCTGCCCAGATGGTGATGATTGTGACGCTCATGTCCAGGACCTGTTCTAGTGACCTGCATCACACACCCCATTGTTACAGATCTTCGCAGCAGGATTCTGATGGCCGATCCAGCTCACACATGATTGGCTATGTGATCGGTCTTACATCTCTAGCTGCGGAGCTTTTCTCTCCACAGTGTTGGCTGCCTCAGCGATGGAGATGACCACGATGTCACTGGTGGAGCTTCTCTCCACGGTAACCTGGATGAATCACACAGAGCAGTTGTTAGAGATCCACGCTCATTTATTTTCTAGATGACTGAAACATTTTTTTGAAGGAACCATGCCGATTTGCTATAAAAATGTCCCATTTCTTTAGACCTAGATATGTCATTTTGATGAAAAGGAGATTTCATCTATTACATTAAAATTATTAATCCCTACATTATTAGCTGTTAGTAGAATATTTTATGTAAAACAGTTTATGTACCCTAAGTGAATCTTGTCATACTTACTTTTTAAACATCAGTAATGTTCTTATATATTTTTCTATTTATTGCATTCTCTTCACCTGGTGAGATTGAGAGATTTACTGACTATGTCTAAAAGATCAGTTTAGAATCATTTTGCTCCCTTTTCTCACCCTGTTTTCCCATACAAAAATGTGGGCTGTCTGACAGGGAGCTGGGAGGGAGCAAAAACATGGACCGGCTGTGGGTCCCCTAGGACCGGATTGGGAGACACTGCTATAGGGCCCTGCAGACCACTTGCTTGGGTTTGGTGAACCTCCACTTACCTCCACTTTGGCTGTGGCAAAGAGCCCCTGAGAGTCAGTGGCCTTCACGTGCAGAGTCACCTGTCCTGTCTGACCCTGCAGAGACACCACGTACACCTGCCCAGAGGAGGCCTCCACGTCGAACAGAGGGCTGGCCTCCTGCAGGCTGTACTCCAGCTGCCCGTTCTCCCCCACATCGGGGTCTGTTGCCTGGAACCAACCAGAAGCCACACCTGTCAAGTGTGTGCTCTGCTCCGTGCTCCGTGGGAGCGAAAGTGTCTCAGATCAGCACTTGAAATGATAATAACCAGTAGGTGATTTGTTCATTTTTATCGGGGGGGCAATAGAGCCATGCCGCTGATCTCACACAACCAATAAACATACACCTCCCAAAGGACATTGTTGCAGGACACCTAAACCATAACTGTCAAATATCTAGTTATGTGAGGGAAAGAAAAACCTTCAACAATTCAATTTGGTCCCATGATCTATATCCAAAATTATTTGAAATTTCCCGGATTCTAATCAGTGAATTAGATTACTGGGACTTGGGAGTAGAAGTGTCTGAAGAGTTATGAACTGAGGGTCTGTCCCACACCCCTCTTTGGTCGATAAATATCCATCCATCCATTTTCTATAACTGCTTGTCCTATTCAGGGTTGTGGGAGTCTGGAGCCAATGGGACCAAGGCTGGGAACAACCCAGTATAGGGGGATCAACCCATCACAGGGCACACACACACACACACACACATGCAAACTCCACATACATATAGCCATGGAGGAGGTTCAAACCAGAGGTGTGAGGCAAGAGGGATAACCACTGCACCACCCCACAATAAATTCTTGTCACAGGCTGATACAATTTTAGGTCAAGCTGTCTGCCTCTTCTTCTTGATGTAATTTTCTCTTCAAACACTCAGGATATAAGCATATATGCTTGCACTACTGTGTGCCTCTCTTAGCCTCGCGCGTTGGGTCTCACCAACACAAATCTCGCGGGAGCAGGCAGTTTCAAAATTGCTGCAGGTGGGAGAGCGCGGATGAAAATTAAAGAGGTCCGGGGATTTACAGTATCTAGTGCTAACCACACAGATGCTCACAGCACTCTCTCTGCCAGGTTAATAAGGAGGTCCATATTTGAAATTTTGCTAACACTCTGCCCCACTCAGCCCCCTCCCCTGAAATGCCCTACAGATTAGAACTCGTTGGCCGGCCCTACATACCGTCACTTGAACGACTGGGTGTTTGTATGGAGAGCTGTTGAAGATGGTGGCTGAGTAACTTGTCCTGTTGAATACAGGAGCTTCATTCACATCCTGCACCTGCACAGTCACCTGCGTGAACAACCAGATATGCTGAGCGTGTTTCCGGTGAGATCGGTGCAAATGCACGGCCATTTCCTGTACGGTACGTACCATGGTAAGAGCAGAGGTGGAGCGAGCCATGGAGTCCACAGCCTCCACAGCTATGATGTACCACTCCTGCGATTCCCTGTCCAGCGTCTGCCGTGTACTGATCATACCGTCATCATCCACAGAGAAGAGCTCCTCGTAAGACTTGAGGGAGTAAGTGACCTGGACTTTGTCACTCTTCGTAAGGGCTTTCACTCTGCCCACCACTGTTGCATTCAGTTCATTCTCAGCGACACTAAAGTTGTACATGTAGCTCTCGAAAACTATTTCTGATGTGCTGTTGTTGCACCACAGGAAGACCTGGACGGTGGCTGTGCACGAACACAAAGGGCACACACAAGAGGAAGTAAAAAAGGCTGCCCCATTTCCCAGCTAGGCTTATCGTAAACCACTGCATGGGTGGGATTCTCAAGGATCGAGACTAACAACATCATTATACGTCCATCCATTTTCAGGAATTGCTTATCTTGATATTTGGACCAGGAAGCAGGGGCCACAGAGAGAGATACACCTAGTATATTGCTCAGATAGCCACATGGACACACTTGCAGTGAGTTAGTCACCAGTATAATTGACGCTGCATTTGTCTGGATTGTTGGAGGATAGGCAAGGAAACCTAGGAATACAGCATCTCTGTTGAGTTATCATGATGCTCTGACGATTCGGATATTTCAGTAGGTACAGATGGGGATGTACAGATGTGAAGAATCTGTCCGCGTCAGAACAGAGAGCAGAACTGCTTTACCTGTAGAGGACCGTGAAGGTTCCCCTTTGTCCCAGGCCAGAGCAGTGAGGTTGAACGTTGTGTCCTCAGTAACATCTCGCACATTGGAGGTCAGGGTGATCACTCCAGTCTCGCTGTCCAATAGCAGGAAAGGGCTTTCCGAAGAGAAGCTAGGAACCCAAGGTTGCAAAACGAACATCATGATTCTGACATCACACTGCATCCCAAGACTATAACTTCACATCTATACCCTCGTGCAAATTAATTGAAATAAGCTGTCACACAGATATGCATGCAGTGCCCTGAGACCTGGTTGTTTTACACAGCCAAACCACCAGTGGTACAAAAATGTGTGCTGAGTGGATGGACAGAGGAGGCCTTTACCCACAGACCGGCAGGCCTGCTCAGGTGGGGTTACAGTTGGGTGGATGGACAGAGGAGGCCTTTACCCACAGACCGGCAGGCCTGCTCGGGTGGGGTTAGAGCTGGGTGGATGGACAGAGGAGGCCTATACGCACAGACCGGCAGGCCTTCTCAGGTGGGGTTAGAGCTGGGTGGTATGACTGTGTATGTTTAAGTGAATGCTCTGGGGTTTGGGCGCCCCCCTGTGCTGTCGTGGAATTTCCTCCGGTTTCTCTGGTTCCCTCCACTGTCCAAAAACACACTAAGATAAACCGGAGTTGCAAAATTCCCCACAGGAATGAATGTTTGTGTGCCCTGTGACGGACTGGCGCCCCATCCTGGGTTATTCCCATAGAACTTGTATCAATCCACAAGGTGCTAAATTCAGACCTAAGGCAAGAAGTATGGATTAATGTGACTATGATTACTAATAATGGATTAGGTATAACTTAACTATGGTCTATTAACTATCTGCATATAGACGCAACAACTTGTTTCAGTTAATTTGCACAAGGGTGTCTGGTTATGATGCTCATTCATGCCACAGGCTCATTATTTGTGAAGCACCTATAGGAGATGAGCGAGTTGTTGCCAATGTCCTTATCTGTGGCCGACAGTGTCAACACAGTGTCTCCTTCCTTAGCGTCCTTCACCAGCATTCTTATGACATATGTTTCCTGGCTGAACTCTGGGTCATTGTCATTCTCATCCAAGATGCTAACTGTGATACCAGTGACATTCTGAAGGGGAAGAGGAACCATTCTGTAAGTACTACAGGCAATGCACGCAACACGCCCCCACAGTAACCCGGCTGACCAAAGAGCAGATGATAAAACCTTCACAGAGGAATTTTTATTCTTCTTGATGCTATAGCTTGTCATGAGCAAACAAAAGATTTATTGTAGTTGCACAACGTTCACCAGGGATGGTTGCTATAAACAGAAGTCAAAATAATGATGCTGTAATAAATCACGTATCGCCAATGTGGATCCTGGGTTCATTCCAGAATGAGCCCATTCCAAATACTTTCCAGAATTCAGCTACTGCTTCAGCATTTCAGCGTCTACGACAGTCTCTTACCTTCCTTGCCGGTATCCCCTTATCAGAGGCAACTATCACAAGCTCGTAGATGTCCTTCATTTCCCGATCCAGGGGGGACACCGCAAGGAGAGTCCCATCCTTCAAAGTGTCAAGAGGCTCCAACTTAGTTATTGAAACCAGTTCAGTCTGATATTATTACTCTCTTTTCCTACACCCATGGATTATCTCTTTACATGAGTCAATTTATCTTTTTTATTAATTTATTCTGTATAGCCCTTTGGTCAATGAACCCTGCTAATAAGTTTTTGTTCTGCGAATGCTGAATGTTACAATTAAATTATGGAAATCTTCAACGTGTCCAGTTTTCCTGATGTTCCCAGAACCTTATCCCACAACTGCAGTTACTACTACAACTCAGAATGGTAATACCAAAGCTAATGAAGGCCATGGATGAGCAAGCGAGTGACACGGTCACTTACACCTCAAAGATCATGGATCCAAGCCTGAAGAACACTTTTTGCAGTATATACATATAGCACCTTTATAAAATAATATTACAAAACAATATTTTTCAATATTAACTGTCTTAAAAGGATGTTCATGTAATAATATTATCGTAATGACATTGACAGAACTTTTGTTACAATGTAAAACGTGGAAACAACGTTCTATTAACATTACAGTAAGAATGTTCTCTACCAACTCTGAGAAAACCTTTATATAACGTTAACTAAAGTTCTGGGAACATCCCCTTTTAGCTGGGAAGGCTATTTTTAAATAAATTAAAGATTACTTAGTTATTTCGTTAGTAATCTTAATGCAGATGTGCGATAATGAAGTAGTTCAGAGCTCATGGCCGAGCTGATCTCACCTCTCTGATCTCGAACAGCAGGTCAGCGTCAGACGAGAATATGGACAAAGTGACCCTGCCATTGTCGCCTTCATCGGCGTCGGTGGTGCCGATGTGGCAGACCTCCTTGGGGGACTCGGGTGAGTACTCCCCCTCGGGAATCTGAACGAGTCCCGGGTGGGGGGAGAACTGCGGGTCGTTGTCGTTGACGTCCAAGACGGTGATATTGAGTTGAGCTGTAGCAATCAGTCCATCAACAGGAGAGTCCACTGCCACTACCTGAGTATGTACAAAATGCAAAGTTAAAGCTTATTCATATAACCTTCATGTTACCTGTTATAGATGGTATCAGATGATGAACAATATACCAAAGGCCATTCTCTGCTTTAACTACCTTATAAAGAATCAAAAGCAGTAATTTACCTGTAAGATATAATGATCACGTTCTTCTCTATCTAAGGTGGCATTGCTGTTGAGAAACACGGTGCCTTGTTTGTTTATGCCAAAGACTTCACTTTTCAGAACAAAGTGACCGTCTGAAAATCCAGCCTGAAAACAGCAATATCAGTCAATATTCCATCAATACACTATGAATGAGCACTTAGAAATACTTAATAAGAGTTGTTCTGAATCAGAATAATTACATTTTTGGAATTATTGAATGTAGTTTTGAGACATTTGTTGAGAGCCATTAAAGCCTCACACAGCTGCCTATTGTTGGTCATTTAGAATGAGTAACGGTAAACTTAATATAAAACTCGAACCCTCTTCCTGACCTCGTCTTTATCTGTGACGTCCAGCGTGACAAAGGCAGCTCCGCTGGGCAGGTTCTCATAAACGGCGACATCGTACTTCTCCTTCCCGAACTCAGGTGCATTATCGTTTACATCCTGAACCCGGACCGAAACAGAGCACGTTCCGTTGAGTCTCGGCGTCCCGCTGTCTGAGGCCTCCACCAGCAGGACGTACTCTTTGACCGTCTCGAAATCCAGAGGTTGGTTAAGCTGCAGGTCCCCAGAATCTGGGTCCAGAGTTAAGACAGGCAAATCAGAGGAAGGACTCTGCCTGGCAATGTGGTAACTGATTATGGCGTTGGGACCCTCGTCTGGGTCCACAGCAGCCAGCTCGAGAACGATGGCACCCACAGTGGCATTCTCTGGCACTGCCACCTGGTACTCTGTCAACGGAAACTGGGGGGGGTTGTCATTCACATCCGCCACTGTGATGAGGATGCTGCCTGTAGCAGACTGGGGAGGCTGGCCTTGGTCTCGGGCAACAACCTTCATCCGGATTTCAGCCAAAGTCTCTCTGTCAAGCTCATTGGACAGAAAGACTTTGCCAGACTTGGAATCGATCCAGAACTTCCCTTCTCCTCCTTGTAGTGAGTATGAGAGCTTGCCGTTGAAGCCCTCATCGCTATCTCTGGCAACCATCTCCATCACACTGGTGCCAATCTCAGTGCCCTCAGCGACAGTGACATTGGTGGAATTCGGTGTAAATAGTGGGGGATTGTCGTTGATGTCGGTCACTTCCACGAGCACAGTGGCTTGATCGTGACTTGTGCCGTCCGAGAGGGACACAGATACCGTGTAGTTATTCTCGCTCTCATAGTCCAGTTTCTTCAAGGCTGAGAAACGGCCCTCTGAATCGATGGAGAATTTGTCTCCGTGTGTCATGACCTGCAGGTCCACTTTATTTATGGATGATACTGACAGGAAGGTCATCTGAAAATAAAAAGTTAAGGATGAAAATAAATAGAACATTATATCATACAGCAGAGTTCTCCAGTTCCAGGTCCTGCTGGGCCAAGTCTGCAGATTCAAGTAAGTCTCTGTTAATACAATATATTAGTCAACACCCAACACCCTCTTTTCTGTCTTATATGCTGTTTTAATAAAAAGCTTTCAAATTTTCTGATCCACCTACTGGTCTGTAATGTACATTTTTTCTTTTCCTTCCTGTAATTAAAAGAACTATGAAGCATAAACTTTATTGTCATACGAATTATTGTCAGTACAACGAATTTCTTACTTGTGCCCTTCCTGACAGTAAGCAAAGCAGATGGCAATAAATAAAAATAAATAACCATAATAAATAAATAAGTCACCACTGTAGACAAACACTTAGCATGTTCGATAGGTGCACTGGAGGTAGAACCCCACTGGAATGAAGTATATGTGGCTCTGTAAGTAAGGTCTCTGTGTCTGTGATCAGAAGGCAATCGGTTCAAATCCTGTCGTTAGACTGATCTCACCATTGGCCCACTGAGCCAAGGCTCTTAAGCCATATTTACCCATATTGTTGATGGCCTGATCCTCTCAATGGTACTTTGCTTTGGACAAAAACATCTGCCAAATAAATTCTGTTGAAGAGTTTAATCGCCTGCAGATAAAACTGCCTGTGAATCTTATTCTGGTTGCTTCATCCAGATGAGGGTCAGAATTAACCAGAATTATCCAGAATTAACCAGGAAACTGTCATCGCATGTTGGATAAGGCCTTGTATTTAGAATGTAGTGAAAGTAGCTGTGACTGTAAATGTAAAATGCAACCCTGAACCTTAAGCTCAGGTGTCTCACCTTCAGGATCTCAACTGGTGGTTCCATTTCCTCCTGCACGCGACCCTTGTAGGTGGAGCTGAGGAACTGAGGTTTGGTGTCACCAGGCGCCAGGATGTTTACCAGCAGCGATGAAGCACGCGGTGGGGCTCCCTCTGCAGGAGAGTCAAGTCGGAAGAGCATTTTAGCATTTTGACAGCATTTTAACACCTGACGTTATCACAGGAGGCCAGCAGTTCATGGATCACGTCGTAGCAGAAACGCTCCCAAACCTCAGTGCAGTAGCTCACCGTCTCTTGCTGTCACAAACAGGGAGAACCTGAGCACCTCATTCTCCTTGAAAGGGATCTCTTTGCTTAACGAGATGTCCCCTGTGTCTTTGCTGATGTTAAAGTAGCTGTCCTGGTTTCCTCCTACTATGGCGTATTTTACTCTCCCATTAGGGCCCGCATCTGGATCTTCAGCTGTAACCTGTGAGTAAGTAACACATGGTGACATGAGAAGACCTCCTATTCTGGGCAGCAGGAGCACTATAAGGGGGGGGGGACTTCAGATGGGGCCCTAAAAGACCGACAGGGGCCCTGGGTTTGGGACCCAATATCTCTAGAGGCACCCCTGCTGGCCAGAGTCTCAGCTAAAACACACACATTAATGAAAGTTAAAGATTTTCAAATGTGACTATAATAACAATAAAAAACAACTGAGCACCAGATTTGAAGAAACTATGAATGTGAATGTGATTAGTATTATAATTTCATAAACTGGATATTTCAAACAATTTTTAGGCTTCTCATAGAGATACTTTGCGGTCTTATTCTCTCACTGACCTAAACAAATCACCTACTCCCCAATGCCGATGTAACATGGGGATTTTACCCAACAATAATTTTTATTTCTCATGCAAGCAGACTGGCCATGGAGAAAACGCTCTCAGTGCTTTACCTTAGTGACCCATATGCCCACTGTCTGGTTGTTAAAAACTTTTCCTTCATACACAGAGTTGTCAAACTGGGGATTGTTATCATTTTCATCCAAAAGAGTTACGTTGACGTCGGCCAGAACAGCGTAGAAGAGGGGCTGGTTTTCTTTCGCTTTAATCTTAGAAAAGCAGAAGAAATGAGACAACCTGATAACAACCTAAACACAGACATATGTGACACTGTAGACTCTGATTACATGACGAAGCCACTAGAGGGACAGGGAATATGGGACACATTTAATGTTAGTTCTGTTAATTCACATTTTCCATGATAAAATGATGTTTCTGGTGTCAGATGTGCCGCAAAGGAGGGAAAGTCATTCAGAAAATAACTGGATCGGTCTGATCTGGTTTAGCACTGCAGATAAATAGGCGTTGGATCCTTGTCCAGAAGTGTTACTTTCAGCTGAAACATAAATAAATCAGGTTATTCTTACCTGAAAAGTAAAACTGGGGCTTGTTTCTCTGTCTAGAAGAGTGTAATCCTTGACCATCAGGGTGCCGTCGGAAGAGAACGAGAAAGGGACGGTCTCCGGAACAACTTCAAGTGTTCCATTAAACCCTCCCTAAAAGCCCAATAAAAATTTCACAGCATCACACTCTCAAGAATAACCGCTGAAAAACCGTCACCCATATGCACATTGCAGTGAGAATCTCTATAACGTACTTCGTCTTTGTCGCTGATTATTGGCCTGAAGAGGATCAAGCCATTTGGGGAGTTTTCGAGAATACTGGTGAAGTAACTGCTTTTGTCGAACTCAGGCTGGTTGTCGTTGACGTCTTCAATGTTTAAAGAAACTGCAGCGTATGCTGTTTTCAGACGATCAGACTCTTGAGCGGCCTGATGCACACAATGAAATATGGATGATAAATACAGGGCCAATCAAAAGTCTGGACATGCCAAGCCGCCTAAAAAGGAGAGTGATAGTGTCGTATCACATGACCTGGGCACCTGACCTAATCACAGCAGAGATGGTTTTGGAGGAGTTTGATCAGAGAGTGAAGGAAAAGCAGTCAAAGAGAACTCAGCATATGCGGGACCTCCTTCAGGACAGCTGGAATAGCATCCCAGGAGGCCACCTCATGGAACTTGCGTAGAGGAGACAGTAGGGTCAGCCAGTCCCTGGAGCAATTGGGGTTAAGGGCCTTGCTCAAGGGCCCAATGGTGGGATCACTCTGCTGACCACAGGATTTGAACCAGCAACCTTCTGAGTCCCAACCCACAATAGATTATATATTTTTTTGTTTAATACTTTTTTGGTCAGTGAATAATTCCATATATGTTAGGATCAGGGGGCGGCATGGTGGTGCAGTGGTTAGCACTGTTGCCTCACACCTCTGGGACCCGGGTTCGAGTCTCCGCCT
>JAODJU010000111.1:548122-562614 GCA_026776725.1 Gnathonemus echidnorhynchus
TTTTGGGGGGTACTTTGGGTGTGGCCCCTAGCCACACCCACCACTTGCGAAACTTAAGAATCGCATTTCCTGGCACATTTTAGCCTCATAAGCATTTCTGATACTACACACCTTCCGCACCTTTCATGTTGAATAAATGTCACCTAGCTCCTGCACTAATATGAAACTTGTCAGTTTTTCATGGAAGCGCGTGGAGTCCGCTTTCAGTCCAAAGGTATGCAGGTGTTCTATCAACCAATAGTACCTATCGAGCCTTTCTGCGCATGTGCAGTTCCACCGTTTTAGTATTAGGGTTAGGTTTTAGGGGTTAGGTAAGGGTTTTAGGGGGTTTTTTGAGTTAGGGGTATCGATTAGCACTATGGTAGCCTAACTCGACGAAGTAGCTCAACTCATCAGAACAGCGGTCTGCCGCTTTGTTTTTCTAAACTTGTGTTCTTACTGTGTGTGCCTTATGTTATACTAATGTCCTATTTAGGCTATGCTCGATGTCTTGTTATGTGTTTGTGACTCTGTATGGGATGAGGGTTGTGAGTCTGAATAATCCCGCCATAGGTCTGTGTGTGGAGTTTGACTTTCTTCCTGTGCACTGCCAGCACAGGACTCCAGCTTCCTCCCACAGCACAGTTTGGCAACCGCTACACGTGACTACACAGCTTACGGACTCACGATGCAAAACAAATCTGCGCATGTTGCCTACGTCATTTCCGTCAAGTTCTCTAAGTTGAGGCCATTAAAAGTTGGATTTAAGAGTAGCCGTACATTTTGAAAATTGTAGTTCTTGTAATGTGCGTAGATATGCAGATTGCCATAATAATCCTACACAGTTTAACGCTAGCGCCATGCATTATATTACTTGCGTGTGATCCTCCGGGTTGCAATGAGGCTTAAAGTGAGGGCTGCAGTTCAAGCAATCGATCACTCTGCTCATCGAACTGTAGAAGAAACAAAACGTTTCTTTTGCAAGTTTGTAATTTAAACTTATTTATGTTCCCATTTACAATTTATAATTACGTCCAATGTAATGGAGTGAATTTATGCAATTCTCTATTTATGAGTAAAAGATTAGGTTCGATTAATCCTGCCTTAACGTAATGACGACAGCTTTGAATGGTACGACGTGTGTCTTATGGCACCTAGCTGGTAATGAAACATTACTGTAAATTAGTCAAATGTTTGGAAATGGTAAGTCCTAGCAATTTTTTTCGTCGCTTTTCTGCAGTGGTTTTGGTGTTTGTATGATGGCTAATTGGCTGCAAAGCTTTCCTAAGAAGCTAACCATTTTTATTTTATGTACCTGAAAACTGTGTAATTGGATGATTGTTGCTATCGGTGCGTGAAACATGTACATCGAGTGCCTAATCTGAATCTCTCCAATGAAACATTTTACCGCATTAATATGGAAAATCGTAGTTTGCTTCTGCTAGAGACGTCGACTGAACAGCTACATAGAAACAAACGAACATGTTTGATTCGTGCGGTTGCCAGAGAGTGCTCTGACCTAGATGTTAACTGGTTGGTAGACAACTATGAACTTTTTTTCAGTGAGACTCGTATTACTTTAATCTGTCAGATGAATATACCGGGTTTGCTGTTTGCCTAGAAACTCACAGACGCACGCAGTAGCCGTGTGTGAACCTGGAAACGGTGACGATAAAGATTTGTATATACTTTGTCAAAGTTAAATGGCACTAATCTGTACTGTGTGTAAGGATGAATGGTAGCTACACTGCAGAATCGGTGTTCCGAGGCTGTCAAATCCAGGTGTAAACTGCAGCTCGTCGCTCACTTTCCCGTGTCTGTGCCTGCAGGACAGATGACAGCATGCTGCCACTGAAGGATAAAGACCGGCCGATCGCGGTGGCGCTGCTTGGCGCCGGCTGCTGCCCGAGGTGCATCCTACGGTTCTGCTGTGTGAGCCTGCAGTCCGCGTACCGTCAGCCTCATGAGGTACCTGCAGCCCGGGTACCTCCGGTTATAAACGGCACCATCCACTCATAACCACCCTTGACAATTTAAACCGATGCTATAAATACTGCAACTGAAAAATACAGCCGTGGAAAAAATCAAGAGAACACGGCACTTTTTTGTTTCATTTCTCAATTTATGGGTGTGTGCCGGAAAAAAAAAAAAATATATATTTTTGCAAACTGCAACCTGGTTCTCTTCTGTTTCTCATTAACGAAAAGCTTCTTCCTTGCTTTATGGGACTTCAGTCCTGCTTCTAGGAGCCTGATATGAACTGTCCTTCATATCAGCACTTCACACCTGCACTTAATGTTTCCCATTCCTTTAGAAGGTCACTTAATGTCATCCTCAGATTCATGAGAAACTGTCGGATAAGTTAACAGTCATCTCTGGCATTATAAAGTCACTTCCACCCTTTACCTGGCTGGTTTCTGTGTCTTCTGCTTCACCTTATTCTTGTGTACTGCTGACTCAGAAAGGTTGAACCTGGAAGCAACTTGCTGCTCAGCGTAGCTTTCTACCAGCAGAACCAGGATTAAACTAGGATTTAAAAATGCAGATATGTTTAAAAATATGGAGTGGTCTCTTCATTTTTTTTTTACGACTGTAAAACAGCGTACTCACTGATTGAAATTGTTTTATTTCAGGATATCCTGTTTGAGCTGCAGCGCTTTATCCATGCAGAAGTTGCCGATGGTGCCATAGAGGAGGTGCCAGCGGATTCGCCGCCTTGTAAGAAAGTTAGACTTGAAGCGGAGCAGGGCGGTGAAGTGCCTGAAGGAGGAGAGGAAATTTCTGTTGTTGAAGGAAAATCAAAGATTTGTGTGGTGTGTTTGGGAGTGCTGCAGGACTTCTGCGATAAAGACTTTGCCAAAAAGGTATGTTTAGCTGTTTCCCTTCAATAAATACATTTTTGTCCAACTTTTTAAACACTTAACAGCAGCTGATTCTTTTACCTCATGCTGATCTTTTATTGCAGTACATTACATCAAAACATTTGCAATATTCTTAACCTAATAAGCTAATAGATTTAAAAACGGCAATAATGCATTTGCTTTTTTCTGTTTTACGTGACTCTGAACAGGACGAGCGGTTACAGAAAATGGATGGATGTTTTACGAGACACACATTGCTTTCGAGTAACATACACTGTCAGAAAAAAGAGTACTGATTTGTACCTTTGCTTGTCACTGAGGCTGTACCCTCAAGGGTCTGCCAATTGTACCCTTAGCTATAGGTAAGTATACGTTTTAAGGTACAGAAATGGACTCTGAAGAACAGTTTTGTACCTTTGGGTGTACATTAATGTTGTGTCTGTTTTGGGGATGTTCCTTAGAGTCCATTTCTGTACCTAAAATTAAACTAAAAGGTACATTTGCCTACAGCTAAAGGTACAAATGCATCTCTCTGGGACTGTACCCTCAAGGGCCTGGTAAAGGTTCTTTATGAATAAGTCGTGATTTTGTCATATTTCATAGGCTTGGTTGCTATTAAATTAGGAAATGTGCACATTTAGGTTTGTATATTGACATCTTATCTTTAATGGTGAATCCTAGATGAGTGATGCAGCGAAATTTACTGTGTGACCAGGTTGCAGAAGCGGTGACCTCGGAGAAATACGAGTTTGACAGTCTGGTCCTGTCAGTCTCACTGCCTGCTCAGCTGTCTGTCAGAGAGGTAAGATATATCATACATTAGCTTGCTGTACAGTCATCCTGTTAGGGTTGAACAATAGGGATACATTTGCCTGTGGATGGTGACTTGGAGGAGATTGTTTCCCTCAACACTAGAGGGCGCAGTCAGTCCAAAATTCAGCCTCCTCAAAAGCTACACTTAGGTTTTCACAATGACAGTGACAGTGAAGTTCCCATTCAGCAGTGTTAGACTAAATTCTAAATCTACTGCCAAATAAACCCTTCTTAAATATTTTGTGAGATCTATACAGTAAAACAGCTTGACAGGGGTATTTGTGATCTTACATTTTATTATTTGGGATACATACTTTCTACTAATATAGTACAAATGACTATAATTTTCTAAGTCTCTTGTGAGCAGCTGTCGGCAGTAGAGTGCTGTAATGAAGTAGAATTCATCTGAAATTCTGTAGTAATATATTCGACATCCTAAATACTTTTATCTTGTGTGATATTTATAGTTTTATTAGATGGGCATGAAAAGGTCACAGTTCATTTTTACATGCAGTTCCACTTGATTTCCCTTAATGAAAAGGAGAAGTGGAACTTATGATTAACAAGCCCCCCCATTGGTGTTATTTTTGGCTGTGTGGGGCGAGCTGTCTGGAGCACTGCGCCAAGCTGATCTGTCACCGTCCAGCCTCAGGTGTCACCCGCTGACCTATTCAGCTGTCACCTACGAGCCGCCAGGGTATCGCCGTGCGCTGAGAGCCGCGTAGCGCCCAGCGTGCGGATGAGAGAGAGGGCCGGGCTTCTCAGGGACGCCTGGACATTCCCCTGAACCTGCAGTCCTTTCCTCGCTTCTGCTTTTTGCAAAAAAAAAAAAAAATAATAATGCAAAACTCATACTCACGTGGCCTGAAACGAAAGCAGAGAGGCATGGTTCCGGGGTGTTCCTCGCTGTGGTAGTGTTGTGAAATTCCCAGGCTCAGTTGGTGACGTTGTGGCTCCGCCCCCCCCCCCCCGATACTGTACCTAATAATACATGCCCTCCTCTGTCCCCTGTCCTGCGTGCCTGGTGTCCGGATGGGATGGTCTCCTGGCAGCATTCTGCCTGGCTGCTCATCAAAATAGAAGTGAGGTAGGTCACCTGACCTCGTCCGTGGTGCAAGGCCCCGCCCCCAACTGCACCATGTCTTGAGTTAATGCCCACCATTTATTTATTGGTTTCTTATTTTTCCCAACATGTCTGCCTCAAAACGACTTAAGAATCTAGCAGACTTGAAAGTCGGTTTAAAACAAGTTCGATACTAATATCACAAAATGAACGCAACCAGGGTTAATTTACCATTTTGCAAACTTGTGTAGCAAATTAGTCCTTTTAAAACTACCAGTTCCGTAATTTAACAGGTTTCTGTTCTCCAATCGAGGTGCCTGGGACAAATGTGTCTTTCCCCACCTTAGTGAATCACATATTTACATTTTTTTTGGTTAAACAATCAGGATGTGCTTCTGTGTTCGGGCTCAGCGTCGACACGTGAGACCTTGTGGTGTCGCAGTGCCGACATAATCGGCTTTGAGTACGACAGGGGGTTTTCCTGCAAGTTGAGTTTGACAGTGACGTTGAGTGACGCAGGCCTGGCGGGCTGTGGAGGTGACGGCATTGCAGGGCTTCCAGGTGAAGCTGCTTGCTAACCTGTTCTGCCGAGTTTTATTTCTAACCACATCCCCCCATTACAAGCTTACACTTAATTTTATTAGATTCTGTTTCCTCACACACACAGACAGATAAACAAGGTTTACCTTGAACATTTGTCTGTCTGTCTGCTTTCCAAGCACTTATCCAGTATGAGGTCAAGATACACTAGACACAAGGCAGGGGACGCCCTGGACGGGACGCCAGTCCATCACAGGGCACAGGGAGGGGACGCCCTGGACAGGATGTCAGTCCTCACAGGGCACAAGGCACCATGCACGTGTCCTCTGAACATGTGACTATTGCAGTATGTATATAAAGAAGCTTTTGTTTCTTAAATGTGTCCTCCCTCTGCAGGGAAAAGGGGCTGTGTCTGGGTAAGGATGACGTCATCCAGGTGAAGGAGGCCTTCAAGTGGATCCTGCAGAGCCTGCTGTCACAGCAGCTGGGCGTTCCTGTGGTGTCCAAGGCAAGTGGCTCATTTCCCGGCAAAGCGGCCGCCTTGAGTGGGCGGGAGCTTTCCGGGAACAGGGAGGCACGCCTGCAGCTCCAGGGCCTGGCTGTCTCGCAGATTAACAGCCCGCTGCCGGGGCCCTGGGCCACCTTCCTTGGCGATGGGGCGGTAATGCCAGCCATTCCCAAGTGCCGCTAGTGCACGGCTCATCTGAGGCAGACCAGGGAGGGGTGCTAAGCCAGTGTCTGAGGCAGCCCGGGGAGCCGTGCCGGCTCTGCATGGCCTCTCTGAGGCAGCCCGGGGACCTGTGCCGTCTCTGCGTGGCCTCTCTGAGGCAGCCCGGGGACCTGTGCCGGCTCTGCGTGGCCTCTCTGAGGCAGCCCGGGGACCTGTGCCAGTCCGGTGTGGGTTCAGGTGGCTCACTGCTCATGGTCGTCCTACCTGTCTCTCGCACAGAGTCCTTTGGAGGTCAGCGTTGGCTTCACACACCCCGAAACGGACGGAGACTGCCATTTCCTGTAGGTCTGATCTCGCTTACATGCTTAGCCTGCTCTACTGTGATGGAATTTGGCCGTAAACCAAAAATCCGGATTATTTATTAAACAAAATGGGGGCCATGTGACAGATATGGCCCCGTGGGCAACTTGTGCCTTTTTGTTACAAAATGGTAGTGGCCCATTGCGAGGGAATAGCATAACGAGCTTTGCGTAACACGGAGCCCTCCTATGCTTAACGTTAAACTTAACTTTTAAAAAAAAAATAAAAAATTGAAGATGCGTTCCGCCATAACAGGGACCTGCTTATCCTCATCTTATCTGCATTTTTTGTAGGGCTGCTGCATGTTCAGGCTGCTTCAAACCAGCTAAAAACAAACTGGTAAGTCCTCAGAAGCCTTGAAATCGGCACCGATGAATTCTGTTGTTTTTATTATTATTCTTATTTTAGTTATTTGTTTTTTTTAAGGAGGTGGCAAATGAGCCTGCCCCAGAGGGGTCCCATGTACTGAACGCGCACACACACACACACGTTTGTGTTCATATCTTTGTGGGGACTGTTCATGCATTTCTATGAGCAAAGCCCTAATCCCAGCAATGACGACCTTTACCCTTACCCAGCCCTACCTAACTTTACCCATGAGTAACCAAAAAAAAATACACAAAACTTTTGGCATTTTTAGTTTTTTGATTGCAGGCAGATTTTTATAAAATTGAGTTTTCCTTTGTGGGGGCTGAATAAATGGTCCCCACAATGTCAAAATATCAGGTTATCACATTGTGGGAACATTTTGTCCCCACAATGTAAAACACACACAAACACCGTACCATTTGGAAGGAGTCTGTGATCTGGCAATTTTGCCCTCCCTCCCTCCTTGTGTATTTTGTCTGCATGCAGCATTGCTGTGCATGCTTGCTCTCTGCCCCCCCCCACCCCGTCTATGCTGGGCTGACATGTTCTCCGTACACTTTACAAGAGCAACACGTAGGAAAATGAAATTCACATCATGTCTGGCAGCCTGAGTCAATATAATGGTCTTAATCATTCATTACTTTATTGTGGTGCAGAATATTGCGATCAGTCACGTGATTCTTCTCAGTGGGCATTTTTGGTATGATGCCCAACAGCCTGAAGAAACTGGTTTCTTTTGTAAAACACCTTAGTTTTTTTTTACAGTAAAACAAAGTGGCTTTCGAAAGAAAACACTCATGATAAGCTGTGTATATAATAAAAGGAAAACTCCACCTTAAATGCCTAATCTCTGATGTTCAGCGTACGCGAGGGAGACGTATGCTGTGGTTAGTGTTTCACAGCCAGGCTGAAGCATTTTCTTGTAAAGTGTTCCTTTGTACAACATAACAAAACATATTCAATGTCTGTGATACAATACTTCCTGTCATTGCCGCTGACGAGTTTTCTACATAACTGTTCAGTCAGATGGTTCTGATAGAGACAGTAACCTCATAGTTGTTGTAGTAACAGCATTTATTGTTTATGGCCAAATGCTCTTGTGGGATTACTAATAAGATTGTATCCCACATCATAGAAAAGTAGACAAGCCCTTCATTCAAATATGAAGACTGTAAGATGGACACGTAGTAGTTTAATTTTTTGGCTTAATCGATATTTTGGTGTCAAACATTCAATCAGAGCTTGGAATGCAGCGCATACAACATGAGCGCAGTGTTCAAGAGCCACATGTTAAAATGTTTAAATCGCAGAGGCCGGTCTGTAATGACCTATCAGTAATTTTGTCGTCCCCGAGGTTCTCGGAAGGGGGGGGGGTTAGTGTGATTTCTTCTCATAGATTAGCGAGGGCCTATTTTCTCACCCGTTTCCATCGAAGGTCCTGTACGCCGCCGCGCACATGGGCCGCTCGAGAAGCGTGGGTGAATCCCAGGTCACTGGCAGCTGAGAGTCTGGCTTCCTGTGAACACACGCAGGGCTCTGGGCCGGGCCGGGCCGGATCAGGGCGGGGCGACTTTGATAGAAGTACAGCTCGCGCGGCCCCGTGGAACCACATCCTCGCATCGCGGCGCCATGTTTCCAGGAACGCGGCGCTGAGCCGCCTCATCTGTTCTGTTCCATTTCCCCCCCCCCTCGGCGCTGCTGCTCTGAAGTCGGTGTTCACCAGAATGGCTGTGGCCAAGGCGCTGGAGAGGATTCCAGAAGAGAGCTTTCGCAGGTGAACCATCAGACGGCTCGACCCTCTTTCGCGGGGTCTCCTGAATTCCCCCCCCCCCAACTACTTGTGCTTGACCCCACATATTGGTTGGAGGAGTGTCACTGTCACATGAAAAAGTGTTGCCTTTGATGTAAGGGGGGGTGGGGGTCGTTTGGTGATGATGCCCCCGTACATTAAATTAACTTAAATGGCGGATGGGAATGATTGCCCCTTTATCATGGCCTAAGCTCCGGCCTGCATTAACTGTTCCCTTCAAATGCTCTCTTGGTTTGTTCTGCACAAACAGAAAGTTCCCCTGCCCCCCCTGGCCGCCTGCCACCAAGTGCACTTTGCAGGAAGTCCAGTGCCTCCACGCTCCAGTCTTCGTGGCTGGTGAGTGGGCACCCCCGTCAGCCCTGCCCCCTCTTTGCTGTCTCACCTCGGCCTAAACCAATCAGATGACAGCTTGCGATCATTCAGAGCTTGGTCGCTTAGGACATCGATTCCATTATATAGGGGTTACTGGGGTCAGATAACCGGAGAAATATGGTGGCAGTTTTTGGTAGGGGTGGGAAATAAATGTGTAAGATTGAAAACACAAGTATGGTATACTAATGGAATTAACACCAGTGTTAAATTAATTGCTAGGGATTATTGAGTTGCACACGTTGTATATACAGCAGTGAGTGTAACGAAATCTGTGTGAAGTATGAAAGTCATTTACTTGCCCCCCCCCCCCCCCCACCTTGTTCTGTCAACAGGGAGATACAACAAATTCTCCCGGACGCTGCCGCAGACCCCCTGGGTGATCGATGGCGAGAGGCGGATGGAGTCCTCCGTGGAGGAGCTGATCACCAGTCCGCTGATCGCCTCCTTCCAGGCCGCTGGTGAGCCTCTGCTTCGGGATGTTAATGATCCTGTCAGCCCCGCACACCTGCACCCTGTGGACTCTTCGAGCTTCTGAGCATCCTCTCCTGATTCCCCAGGCTTCAACTTCTCCTCGTCGGGCAGGGAAGACGTTGATGTCCGGACCTTGGGAAATGGTAATCATTTCTGGGATGTGACACTGAGAAACTACAGTTAGAACTTGTTTGGTTTTTAAAGGAAGATGGCAGCAGCTACTAGTCATACTGGCCTTTAGCAAACTAGAATCACTGCACTTAAATGCAGTGTCATGTGGCTGAGTTGCAGTAGTAAGACCCCTTGGAGCCTTATTGTGAGTAATTTAAAGAGGAATGTGCAGCTGTAGATGGGAAGGATGATTCAGTGGATGTCCCTCTCATGCTCTACAGGACGGCCCTTCGCTGTGGAGCTGCTGAACCCGCGTAGAGCCCGCTTCAGTCCAGCAGAGGTTCGAAAGATACAGGAGGTACCCCACCCCCGACACCTCCTGAATCATTATTATTAAACCCGCACCCCCCTCCCTCAAAAATGACTGAATTTCTAATCCCCTACCAGGCTATCAACACGTCCTCTGACAAAATCAGGGTGCGAGATTTGCAGATCGTTACAAGGTATGTGATGCCCAATCACGATGCTGTCATCATTTTCACAAGGCTGCAGCCTTTCAGCAGATGTTTTCAGTTGCTCCCTTACGCCTTACAGCCACGCCGAGTGAAACCGGTTTCCTTCATAAATGGCCCACCATCCTGGTGGGTCATGGTATTCTTCCTCAACCTTGTCTCCACCTGTCTTTCGCATTTATGACGTCAGGGGACCTATATCCTTGTCCCAGTCGTCATGCATGCCCCAGCATGGGTATCATATTATCCAGCCCTACCACCCAGCCCTTCCTGGGTCTTGCCAAACTGAGCACAGTCTCCCAGTGAAGTAGAACTCACGCCTGCCAAAGTACTGGCGGGAATAATTTGTCATTTTCTGGAGCGGGTGTGAAAACCTGGTCGGTCGCTGAAGGATGAAGGACGTGGAGGAAGTGACAAGGGGTGGAAGGCTGGACAACTCTCATTGTCTCCTCTGCAGGGATGCTGTGGGCCACATGAAGGAAGGAGAAGAGGAGAAGACCAAGTCCTACAGCGCTCTGATCTGGACCCACAAAGCCATTGAAGAACAAGACCTTGAGTTTATAAATGACATCAAGGTCAGGTGTGGTCTGGCAGTGTCTGTCCAGGCTTCCCTGAAGGTGTCTGCTTGGTGGTTCACTGGTATGTATGTGTATCTTCTTCTGCAGGACCTGGGCATCGCCCAGAAAACCCCGTTGAGGGTGCTGCACCGTCGCCCTCTAGCGGTCCGCCAGCGCGTCATCCACACTATGGCCACGCGTTTCCGTGACGATCACCACTTCTACCTGCAGCTGCGCACGCAGGCCGGGACGTATCCTCCGCGCCAGGTGGCCTCACGTGCCTCAGGCCCCTCCCCTTGACAGGCGTTGGGGTTAGTTTGCTCATGGCCACGCTCGCCTCTCTGGCATGTCCATTCACCTCTGGCAGGTCTGCCCTTAATTATCACGTGCAGCTACATCAAGGAGTTTGTGCACGGGGACTTCGGCCGGACCAAGCCCAGCCTGGGGGACCTGATGAAGACGGAGACGGACATCCTGGAGCTGGACGTCGAGGTTGGGATGTGCTGGCTGTTTTACAGCATATGTCTGCTTCCTCTTTACATCTCTTCCTCCAAATGGCCCATCTTAGTTCCTCTCTATCTGCCTATCTCCCACTTCCTTTGTCCCCCGTATGTCTCCCCGTCTTATTTCCTTTTTCCCATTTGTCTCCCTGCCCCACTTCCTGTTTCCCCCTTTATGCCCCCCTTTATGTTCATGTTAATTTAGTATCTTTTTAATCTCAAATCAGTATTTGTCTCATATGCCTGTTTACTCCCTAATAGTATCTTCCCCTGCTCCCCTGTGCCCCCTAGTCTGTGGATGTTGACTGGCCTCCTGTAGTAACGGATCCGGAGTCAGGGGAGAACCCAGACCTCCCAGCCTCACCCCAGCATGGAGGCACACCTGACTGCTAGGGGCGATTCCGGGAGAGACCGCCCTCCTGTGAGGAAACTGTTTCAGATGCTTCATGTTTAACTGAAGCCACAACGCCTGTGTTTGTCCCCAGTAATGAACTACTGAGACCTCTTTTATGTGTGTAGGGAACTTCTTTTTTTTTCTCCCATTAAAAAAAAAAAAACAAAAATTTTCATTTCGCTCCATTTCAGCCAACTTTGTTTGGAAGCCGTGTTTGTGTACTGCACATCATCACCACGTCAGGAAGTCACACGTCCGTCAAATTAAATATTTATTAAGAAGCATGTGAATATTACACTGAGGAATCACAATGAAAACACCACAATATCAAAAATATAAAACTATGATATTAAGAAAGAATGGTGAAGTGCTAGAGTTAAGGGTGAGCTGGTATGTGGGGGAAGCCCGTTACTGAAGCCCATTTTGAGAAAACAATACAATCAATTTGTAAAAAGTGATGGATCCACTTTACAATAAGGCTACCCTTATAAAGGGATTATTAATGGTTTATAAACAGGTTATTAACTAGGTTGTAAGACTTTGTAAATCCTTACTAGACAATTATACACAAGTTATACCACAGTTTTCTTCTTATCGAATTACTACCATTTATAAGTGGCAAAGGACAGCCTTATTGTAAAGTGGTCTGAAAAGCAACAACTTGTGTTAGAGACTGTGGTTTGATTTGGCCACGGCGCTGAGAACCTTACGCTGTAAGTATGACATAGCCATTACGAGGGAAAAGTAGATCCCTTTAACTTCCTTCTGAGGAACAGAATTAATTACGCCTACCATTAAATGAACCAAACATTGGTTAGTCCAAATAGTTTTCAGATTAGACATTCATTCTAAAACCCTCGTGAACGGCTTCTGAGATTACATATATACCATATGTACAAATATCATGTATATATATCATGTATATATACACAAGCACAAATACTTAAGCCTTAAAATAAACCTTACACCAAGATAACCTACCATAGGATATTACCTCCTACAGATCCATTACTCTTTTGACCCTCCGGACATTGGGAGGAAACCCAGAAAGCCCTATTAGGTCTGTTTTGAGAACGTGGAGACTTGCTCTTGTTAATCATCATTAAGCCTCAGACCACCGTCGAAGCCAGTGAGATACTTGCAAACTAGTATCTTGACTGGGCTTAATTATTCATAATTGGCCTAATGCCAGTTCATCCTGCCAAAGTCGCCGTTGACGTCGTCGAACTGATTCACCAGCAGGCTGAGGTCGAGGTTTGTCGCCTTGGCCGCGGTGTGTCTGAGAGCCTCTAGGGAGGTGCCGTTGTGCACTTGGCAGGGTGCCAGGCTGCGGTGCCGCATGCCACTCTCGGGTGACGCCCCGTTGGCGTGCCCTGGCTGCTCCAGCATGAGCTCCTGTTTGAGCGGGAACACTGGCGGCTGGGCGAAGCTCTCCAGGATGCTGTCGCAGTCCACATCATCGGTATAGGAGAAAGGCCTAATCCCGCCCTTCAGGATGCCCTGGTTTGACGGGAAGCCGTAGGAGGCCCAGGTGGGCTGGGATCTGGATGCCTCCTCCTTGCCCTGGGTGAGGCCTCTCTGCTGCAGCTGCCCATCCCCCACCATGCCCAGGCACTGTAGGTCGCCCTCGGTGAGCTGCGGCAAGTCGGAGAAGGCGGAGCTACCGTGCGGATCCGTCATCCCCATGCCGGCGGCGGCCTGGATGCTTGGTGGCGGCGTGACGTGGGCGATGGAAACCGGAGGCTGTGCCACGGCGTGCATGGCCATCAGGTATGGCGAGGTGCCACTGAGGACTGGCGGAGGCTTCTGCATGCCATTGGCTGTGGTCGCCTTCGTGTAAGTGTTACAGGGCTCTGGAAGGTTGGAAGGAGGTCAGACGGCGCATAAGAGGAGCCAACCTTATCATTAGCCAATGATATGTTTTGAATTGATGAGGGACAGGAGATTGGGCCAATCATAGTGCCTGTTTGGGCTTAATCCCCTACAAATAAGGTTTGTGGCCTATTCCTTACCTTTCTTAATCTGAGTTGCCTGTGCCTTCACTCTGTTGAGATGATTCACACCTAAATAAAATGGAATTTTGATATTTAGTAATATCACTCAAAAATAAATGTATGTATAGCTTGTACCATTGTTTTGACACGTGTGTGGTCCTTTTTCCTTACCGTTGAAGTTGGGAAGGACCTTCATCAGTTCTTCGACCTTCCGTTTTTTAGCGATGCAGTAAAAGGGGTCTGCAAACGGTACAGGACGAACGTGAAAATGCGATGAGAGGCACCAGTGCGCTACCTTGCAGGCACGACCAGACACCCTAATTTTATAATTCATACAGAGGACCCAAACTTATGATTAGCCAATGATATGTTTTGAATCGGTGAGTGACAGGGGAGGAGGCCCTGCTGGGGTCAATAAGCTTTGAGCTACAGCAAGTGGCCCTGTGGCCCTGTGGCCCCGCACAATATACACTAATCCTTGAGTTACCATGCTTTTGTCAATCCCCCTCCTAACCCCTAGGGGGCGACGCACCTTTATCGTCAGGCAGGTATCGGAACTCCAGTGGCTCGCTGACTGCCTGGTCGGAGGGGCGGCGCAGCTGCATGCCCACGGCCTCGGGAGCGGTGATGGAGGCACTGAGGTATGGGGGAGTCCTAAAGACGATGGCGACCTGCCTGTGCACGTCGGCCTGCGAGAAGATGCCCTTCGCTTCCCAGTTCTTTCTAAAGAACCGCACTTCGATGTCATCTGGATCGGGGAGTAGATTAAGGATTGATGAGTGAATAAGTGTGAGAAGTGTGAACAGAAGACTGAACAAATAAACGTCAGGCAGGATGGTTACTAATTCTGGGCAGATCTAGTGTAATCAACAGCACCTGAAACAGTTGTTGAGCTGCAGGGTATGGGGTGTAAAATGCTTCACAGCTGGCCTGATGTAAGTCCACGTTACCTTTCTGGACTTTGTCGCACAGCAGAAAGATCTCGTCCCCTCCCCTCGCGCTGCCGCTGTTCCTGTTGACGCGGCAGATGCGCAGCTCGGCTGTGGTGGGGGCACCTGCAAGGGGCAAGAGGTCAGGAGGGTCAGCACGTTGGCTCGGGGGGGGGGGGGGGGGGGG